>CAHIKZ030004712.1:1305000-1382500 GCA_903632075.3 Acanthosepion pharaonis | reverse complement strand
TTTTCAATTATTCTGCCTCATTTGCTATCCTCTTCCACGTAGATATGAGGTGCGCCACACTATTTGCGAATCACTGCTAGACAAACAGCGCGTTTAAAATAAGGAGTTAAAAACTGACTACAGATGAAGACGAAGAGTTTTTATTCAGTCAGTTATGTGCCATGCGTGATACACGCTTAGGCGATCATATATTTTTCGATATTTGACTGACGAGGCAGATTTTTTTTCCAGCAGTAGGTTGCCATTTCTTTTTGCTGTAGACCAGTTGCAATCCAAGGCTATAGAACCCGGTCTGTCCTGCTACCTGGGGGGGGGAGAGAAGAGGATTCGTACCTTTCCCAAGTAAGTGAATGTAATGGATTCAAGCCGCTATCCATTACTCCACCGTGCCTCCCATATTTATGTTTTTATTACTTATTTATTTCGCGGTAATTACAAAGAAAGGCTCTTTTCAGTGGTTTGGAATCAATGTTCTTTTATGAATTAAAGTCTAAACAAATTAGAATTTAGACAAGAATCTCAGATCGTGAAGCACACATAAAATTGATTCAAAATTACTAAAGATAAAAATTAATTATCGTCTATCGTGATAATTTATGTCACTTAAAGACGTCATCAACTGTCCTAGATAGAGCCGGGTGGAGGTGTGAAGGTGTTTGGCAGTACATAATGTAAGGCTATCGTTTTTTATTAACAAAAAAAAAATGGGGTTAATTAAAATCTCGGAAAGAAAATATACTCTTTAATGGCGAAAAAAAGATGTTGCCCGGATGTTAAGGCTATTTATTTATTTATTCTCCATAAATGCCAGAAAGAAGAAAGTTATAAAAGTCAGCAGATTAAAAACGGTTGTTAAGAGATAAAGAAGATAATTAGGTCATGAACTTATTAAGCATTTTTAATTAATGTTAGAGCTTTTGCACGGACTGACTTTAGAGTTGAGAAATGTTGCAGTGTCTAATGGTAATGAATGTGTCGACAGTGAAACCGTAGCAAGACCCACGAGCATCAATAGTTGGTGCCTCTTTGTCTGGTAAACATCCGGCGTCTTTACTGCTTTAACTCTGGTCACTATTTTTTAAGGTCCGATGCAAACGTCTTTTGGCAGAGAAACAACAACAACAAAATCGTTCCATAATCGAAGAGAATTGTCGTTGTGAAGGAGAGCTTCAATTATATCACAGCAACATTTCTTTTATTTACGTAACTCCAAATAAAAGCGATACCTAAAGGTTTAAAATGAATTTTTAAAACTGAATAAATTTAATCAAAATATTTTGAAATACGAAATGAATTTAAATTGATTGGCATAATTTATTTGTTATCAGTAAAAACGTTAAAATCGTCCATATTGATAAAATATATATATATATATATATTTTTATGAAATTTTATTGGAAGAAGATTAGCTGATTTAAAGTTTAATTAATTGGATTTGATACAAATATTACTTATTTTTGTTTAAAATATCACAGAAAAGCATTTTTAACACGTACGTGGGTGTTTTTATGAGATGCTGACAACTTTCTCGATAGACTTATGTTTGTGAATATTTTCTAAAGTGGGGGACAAAATTGTAACAATTACTTGACAAATAAAACGTGAACGGCTTTTACACACACACACACACACACACATACACACACACATACACACACACACACACATACACACATACATTAAATAATTAATCAGTAATCTTAAAAATTTAAGAAAATATTTTACGTAATCTAATATTTTATTGAATTTTATAAGTACTTTGGCTTTATAGTCTTACTTACAAAGACGCTTGTTAAGGAAATATTAGAAAATTACCAATAAATTTTAAATTAACTATAATTACCGCTCTTATTTTCTGGTAATGTAGCATTTGGTCATTCGTATTAATAAAAATCGATACGTTTATACACACATAAAATAAATTAAAAATTCTTTTTAAAATATTGGACGTCGTTGAATTGTAGTTAGCTTTTCCGCTCACGATTAGTAAATATAGTCTTAATTTAATAACAATATCACTTGACTACTACACATTAATACAGAATTTTAAAAGATTTAAAACTTTATAAATTATTATAAGAAAAATAAAAAATGAAAACAATTCTTGTAAAAATTCATTATTCTTCAAAAAGAAACTTTTCTTAAGACAATAGTGTGCGAAATATATTTTATACGTAAAAGCAATTAAAAGCTTTTCTAATTAA
Organism: Acanthosepion pharaonis; assembly: GCA_903632075.3. NCBI lineage: Eukaryota > Metazoa > Mollusca > Cephalopoda > Sepiida > Sepiidae > Acanthosepion > Acanthosepion pharaonis. The sequence continues at coordinate 1,380,296 of CAHIKZ030004712.1, read as the reverse complement.
TGTCTTAGTTTTATTGCATTTTTTTTTATTTTACGATGCCGTAAGTGAAGGTCTTGTTTAACAAAAAAAAAAACGGAATATCATGAAGACTTGTCCTTATAATTAATATAACATAAGCGTTAAAAAAAGACTTTCTCGAAATTTTGTAAAAAGTTTAACTTGAGCCGGTCTGAACTCGGTGCACATAGTAGAGAATACATCACGTGTTTGTTTAGACAGAATAATTGATTAATGAAATGGTTCTATCTGGTTTTCAAAAACCCTAATCAAGCATGTGAGCCAGTAGTCATTCCGAAAAACAACTAAAAAGAGAGACGGGAACTAGAGAAGTCAACGGTAAATTTACTCGCCTTCAATAGACCCACTTGGTACTGCAATGACTTCAAAGAAATACTTCAGATGCGCTACTCACAAATCTCCAGATACAGACATAAGAGACAGCAGCTACTATTCAACTGGCACCTTTCCTCTCTTTCTGAACGTATATACATGAGCAAATTTTCCTTTTTCTTATCAGCTTAAACTCATTCACATATACATACTTCTTTTAATTGCCCTAAAACCAAATTTAATACTGTACACTGTCAATAACATTTTCTAAAACCTTTTCATACATATTTGTAAATAGTCATATGTTTCTTAGTTATAGTTATTTTATTATTATATAAAAGTTTCCCGCTGTTATTTGCCGTATCTACAGTTTCATTTTCTCATCCATGTTTAGTATTGTTGGGAACTGAAAACTTTATTCCCTATTCTGTTAGTGGGTTTCAGGTTAACATATTATTTATCCTCACACGAAATATTAATTGTTTATCTCTTAGAAATACGAATGAAGTCATTTTGATTATAAAAATAAGTTAAGCGGAAAGAAAAAAGAATTTTATGTAACCATAAAATATTGCAATTGATATGCAGCTCGTCAGCTTTTTTTCTTTGATATGTGACGATGTAATTGCAATAAATTTACTTCCTATTGATTAAATGAGAATATTTCTAATTTCAGTTTCTTTTAACAATTTCCATGAGTTTGGACGTGACGTCAGTGTATACGTGACATCAATCTGTTTGAAACCGTTCCTTAATAAAAGTATAAAAAAAAAAGAAAAAAAAAGTTGCATGATTCAGTGTATTGGAATGAAAACCAAATCACGTGGAAATTGTAATAAGCGTCAATGTGGAATATCAAGGGTTGACGTTCTAGACGTTCGCATTCTCGTTCTTTTTTTTTAAATCATTTCACCCCAAGCAAGGTAGTAAAGCCACTAAGACACAAGAGTTGAGTGTGAAAGAATAAGAAAAAAAAAAATAAAAAGAAACATTATTAAGGAGCGCGAACGATAAAGTAAGTGTACTTCGCTGAAGATAGTAAAATCATTATACAGTAGAATATCCTGAATCCCTCATATCCGGAGTGCTTCATATCCGGAATCCCGCATATCCGGACATAATTTTGATGTGTATATTTGAACTATTTGAGTGATATGTTACTGATTTGAAATTTCTGTTTTTCAGGAAATTTACTTTGGATAATTGCTTATGCTTATTTCACCCTTGTATTGGTGCAAAAGAAGATGGGAATAAGAGTAAGTGATGACAACGAGATGCATCTGCAACAAGATAACGACGAGATGCATGATTGTGATGAAACGTGGACTGAAAATGAAAAGGCTATTGAAAAGGTTGTCAGTTTTATGGAAAGAAAGCCAGCATCCAACTATGACGATTGCAATAACGCACGCAGAGTTAAAAAGTGTCTGTCGTTTAAAAAATTTCAAGAACAAAAGCAAAACAAAATGCGGAAAAAGTTGAGAATGACATTAGAAGAGAAAGAATCATCATACAACAGCGATTAAAAAATTATCGTTACATTATTTGTTTTGCATATGTGGCATACTAAATTTAATGGACTTTCATTAACATTACATTTTTTTTTTTTCTTTAAAATCAATTCTGTTATATTTCATTCACCATTAGCTTATTTTGTTTACTATAAAACATTGAAAATAAATGTTAAAACTGATTTCAGTTCTTTTATTTTAATCTAAATATAAACACCTCATACCCGGCCTTTCTAACTAATTCCTCATATCTGGAAGACCTTCTTAGTCCGGCTGTCAGGGATTCTACTGTAAATGGAACTGTGGGTGCATGTGCTAATTAATATTCCGTTCTTCCAAATAATATCGTTTAATCTTGCGTTATTACCATTTTTTAATGTGATAGAATGTTTGCGATCGTGGCACTCCACATACCTTTACCTGTGAATTGCAATGACTTTTTGTGAAATGTAGTGGAGATGTTTCCTGTTTCCTTCGCCGCAGTTTTGAATTCAGAATTGTCCTACTCTTAAACCGAGTCTGCCTTAATATTTCAGTCACTGCTTGGGGCGAAGAGAAGAAACCTATTCATTACGTTCCCAAGAATTTTGTGTAAAGGGAACACGTCAGACTCGGTTGGAATTTGAAGTAGTTTCGCGGATTCCAGTACGCTATTCACACACCTTTACGGTTACCTTATCAAAGCCTATTGGATGCTTAGAGCAATGTTTCCCAGTCGGCATTCTAGCGCCCCCTTGTGGGCTCTATTATGTTGAAAGAGGACACTGGGGGATAGCATACTCAGGGGGCGGCGGGCATTTATCCCTTTATTTTCAAATTTTCAAAAATGATTAAATATTGGCTAGAAAAGGAAATTTCTGAAAGATATCTAAAGCTGTAGGAAGCTATCAAACTTTTTTCTTCATTGCTTTTTCAAGTTCCTATATGGCTGTGTCCTGGGTATGACGATAAACTATATCCGGTAGCAAGGTCTCTGATCGAGAGGTTTTGAGTAGCGTGGAACCACCTTTTAACTGCTGTTGTTCCCAGGTCCACCCTGACATTGGTGGTACCACCAGTTAGAGTCCCAGCTATGGGTAAAAAGTTAATCCCCAAACTGGAGTCAAAATATTATGAGAGTATAAAAATAGATTTTTTATAGTAAAAATACAAGTAATACGGTTTTGAAAAAATGTATTACCACAATACATTTTTGAAAAAAATATATTACCAGCAATACTTTTAAAAAATACCTGCATTACTTTTTTGAAAAGAAAATTACCAGCAATACATTTTGGAAAAAAAATTACCAGCAATATTCTCAAAACTCTCCACAAAACTCTCTTTACAAAAATACGTCAATGGAACTTGATCTACAAACTGATTTCTTACAAAGAATTCATATTCCATTCATACGAACCTATCCTAAAAATCTTGTCGGCATTAAATAACCCGTTGCGGTTGATATGCCGTAAAACAAAATAAACCAAACAAAACCTATATGGCTGAATGTGGTTTCATTGCAGTTACACAGTTCTTGTGCAAACTACAAAACGAGGTGATCTACGATTACTTCTTCTAAGCAGCAGAGAACCTAGAGTAAGGGCCTTAGCCAATAAGCATCAAAATCAACCATCACATTGAAAACATTGAAATAAGCTATCAAATAAAAGTTGTTATTTTAGCATTTTAATCATTGGTATTTATAATAGAAATTAAAACAATATTAAAATTATTTTGCACTAATACCTAAGTGTTATCTTGTTATGAAAGATGAATTCAGTATAATATTCGAAATTTAATTTGATATGGAGGGGTGTTGCCAAAAAAGTTTTTGCCCAAAAGGGGCGCTGGTTGAAAACACTAGCTTAAAGCACGAAGTACCTTATCAGTTTCAGGGAAAGTTTTGAGAATAAGGGTATAAATTTCTATTGAAACTTATGTTTTACGGCTCTCTTATTCTCAAGGCATACGGTCATATCACGTTGAAACACAGACATTTGAAATTTCTTTTACGAGGAAAGAAGATTTGGTAAATTTAGCACTCTCAGGGCATACTAAAGGTACGAGGAACAGCGAGAAACAGCTCGTAACCTACCTACTGGGATTCTGTAGCCGGAGAGCAGAACAGTACTGTGATCCGTAATCGCCCATGTCCTGAAAGGACACACCACATGGGTGGAGAATAAGAAATCTTATGATCTGAAAATTTCAGAGTCGTAATACAATTACAATATAGGGCAAAATACAACAAATATCTACGTATCAGGCTGCAGTTGTGTCGGTAAGTTCCTTTTATTAATCCACTAGCAGCATGGCCTAGCGTTGCCCGTGCTTGATTAAAAAGTCGTACGACTCATACAGCAATCGCTATCACTTGACTTAAAATATTTTTGCCCTTCCTTTGCCGTGCTGATGTTGCTACATGCCTTACTTCTTGCCTATCACACACTGCGAATTTTTTCTAAGCTCTATACTAAACATTAAATCTGTTACGAAAAAAGAACTAAACAAAATGAACACAAAACGATCAGCTTTAAAAAAGGACTCGTAACTGGAAAAACCGAATGAAAAAAGAATGTTAACAACAAATACTTTTTCACACCCAACCCAGTTCTGCGGAATCGGAATCAATGTTGAGTTTAAGCAAGCGAATGAGCCCATTGGAGTAAAGTGCCATGCAGATTTAAATTTTTCCAACTTGTGACGAATGCAGCTATCGATTTTTTTTTTGAATGCTAGTTAACATTCGCGTCAGTCAGCTGTTGGCTCTCACGCTGACCAATAGAATCTTCCTGCCTATTCGTGGCAGCCAGCTATAGGCTCTCACTCTGGCTAGTACAAAACGGCCGCAAACTACATGAAAACTGCTGTAGAACCATGAAAAAATCGATTATTTCCACTATCGATGGGAGTTGGGAAATGCAAAGTCGGTCTTGGCCTTCCCACTAACTTGGAGCATGTGCATGTAAATTTTGGTGCAAATCCGTCGAAAATTGCGGCCGTGCATTCGTTACACACACACACACACACACACACATCCTGCTTTTTATAGATAGAGATTAAATAATATAGATTTTTTGGCAATGGATCACGTCGAGGAATTCACAAATTTTGCTCCTATAACTTTAAGTTTTTCTTGGTGATAGGTCACCGTGAAAATTGATCATCTTGAACCGAAACTTGACCGACCTTGAAACGCTACCTCAAAAAAAGCAAACTTCTACTTCAAGAAATACTTTGGAATAAGGAATACTTTACTTTGGGTTCTACTTTAAGAAATATTAGCATTTCGAGGATCTTGGTGGCAGATTTGATAAACTTCACGCAGATTTTGGTGCAGGTACGTTACTCAAATTTAACAGCAATCGTAAAGATTGAAGAGCCGTTTCAATAAAACGCTACTAAATTTCGCGTGATAATTGAACACAATTCGATAGAACGACGATTATTGGCAGATTGACTCAGTACTCTTGACAACAGTGGGCGTTAGCGGCGCACATTCCCGCTGAACAGAAAAATCACAACATATACAGTCCGAGAATTTTCCGATAACTTCTTGTATATCATATATATAAATATATATATATATATATATATATGTGTGTGTGTGTGCGTGTGTGTGTGTTTGTCGTGTGTGCGTCTGTGTGTGTGTCTTTATATATATATATATATATATATCGCACAGTGTAAACAGAAAAAGAAAAAATCGCACAGTGTATTTCAGGAAAATAACGTTTTTAAGGCAAGCAGTCTTTGTAATTAGAGTGCTCTATGTCAAGAGATAGAGAATCAACAATATTATTACTAATCAATTAATATTCGCAATTCGAGAATTACCAGTATCGCTCAAGGACATCAAAAAAGAAGCAGAAAAGAACAAATATATAATAGAAATAAAAGATAAGCTAGTTAGTAAAGACGAAAAAATTCAAGAGACATTCTCTCTGTGTGAAAATGTACTAATATACAGTGAAAGGGTAGTAATCCCAGCACACTCCAAAAAAAGAATACTAAAAGATTTTCATGCTGGTCACCCGGGCATAAATAGAATGAAGAGCCTCATGAGAGCATACGTCTACTGGCCAGGTATGGACAACGACATCGCGTCTATGGTCGGCAGATGTAAAGGCTACATTTTGGCATCAAAATCACCACAAAAATTCTACAGGCGGCCATGGCCAAAAACCGACAGGCCATGGTCAAGGATTCATATTGATTTTGCGGGTCCAATTGACGGGTGGCATTATTTGGTCGTAGTCGACAGCTTTAGTAAATGGCCCGAAGTTTTCCAAATGAAGAGGCCAACATCTCAAAATACAATTAATAAATTGCAGGAACTATTTGCAAGGTTTGAAGTGGTATATACTGTGGTTAGCGACAACGGTACTCAATTCACGAGCAAAGAATTCGCAGAATTCTGCCAAAGTTTCCAAATTGGTCACGTGAGGATTCCTTCGTATCACCCACGCAGCAACGGACTAGCCGAAAGGTTCGTCGATACGTTAAAAAGGGCTCTGAGAAAAGCAACAGGTACCCCGACTAGAAAGGCGTTACAGCTATTCCTGCAAGTATACCGCATTACTCCGAATAAATCTGCCCCATCAAGCCTATCACATGCGGAGCTAATGTTTGCAAGGAAGATCAGATCTGCATTTGATAAGTTGATACCTGAAAATAAGGTACACACACCAGTCGCTATGGTTCCTAAGCGAAAATTCCACATAAATGAAAAAGTTTTTTTCAAGAGTTACAAAAATAATTCGACATCGTGGGAACCAGGAGTCACACAAAAGCGGATTGGGAATATGGTGTACATTGTACAAGGGAAAAAAATTTACCCATAAAAGGCACATCAACCAGCTAAAAAAAAGGAGTACCGAAGAATCGGGAGAAACACCGCAAGAAGACGAATTACATGATTTATACGATACTTTTGATTTACAAGTACCACAGACAGAGCAAAAACAGCGCAGATCTGGTAGAAACCGAAAAGCGACACAACAATTCATAATGGACCCAAAAAGAAAAAAATATTGAAAAAAAAATTTTTTTTCCCATTGTAAAAAACAATTTTATGGGGGGGTGTTTGGGGGTGTTGGGGGTGTGGGGGAGCACCCACCTTCTGACTAAGAATGGACTGATCCCTCTACGATATGTCAGTGCTAGAGAGAGAGAGGTGGTTGAAGGAGGATCAGGTTCAGCGACAGCAGTCGAGATCAGGTTACCATTACATACCGTTGGACTGTAGACTTTTGCTATTGTTACTTACTAACCGGCGTTCGTTTATTACTAATCACTCTGCTGTTAATTACCTCTTACAAATATACCAGTATTTATCCCTACAACTGTATTTGTCTTTATTCGAATACACACACGCGGGAACACTCCCAACATCTCAACAGTGGCGACGAGGCTTCGAACGGATAAAAAGAACTTACGTTGAAAAATAAATATCGCAACAGCGAAAGAAACGATTTCAACCCAGGAAAATTTAAAAGAGCTCAAGCATTTTTTCACAGCAAAGGATTGAAAAGGTTATCGACAAAAAGAAAAAACTGTAAGTTAGACATTAACTTATTGATTAAATTGGAATTTATAATAACCAATTTTTTGTGCTAAAAAAAAAAATTTGTCGTGCCAGAGAATTTGATTAATTTTTTTGCCCCCCCCCCCCTCAGAGAAAAAAAAACACACACACATAATTTTGCTTTCTTTTTTCTCTACACATACATAATCATGGAGCAATTTCAATCATCTATGCTGGAACTCATTAAGTATCAGATGCAAAGACAACAAGAGAGTGAAGAACGTTTTCAAGAAAAACTATTGAATTTTCAGAAAATGCAAGAAGAAAATGAAAAGAAACAGTTAGCAATGACTGAACTTATACATAAAGCTATACTGTCTAAGCAGAAAGTATTTTTTCTTAAGACACAATATGGTCGACGATCGAAAGTTTTACCAATAACCCAGAAGAGGAAAAGACTTTCGAAAGATATTATCATAGATATCAGGACTTTTATGAAGTCGATTGCCAAACATGGCCAGATGAGAAAAAGATAAGATTGTTACTACGGAAACTGGGAACGGCAGAACATAATAAGTTTACGGATTTTATATTACCCAAAAAGACAAGAGATTTAAAATTCGACGAAGCGATTGAATTGCTAAAAGAGCTCTTCAACCCCAGATTATCATTATTTCACAAAAGGTGGAAATGCCTTAATATTCAAAAAAGCGAGCAGGAAGACTACACGACGTTCGCGTCAATCGTAAATAAGACGTGTGACGATTTTCGCTTGTCCGAATTATCGGCGGACAATTTCAAGTGTTTAATATTCGTGCTAGGCTTAGTGTCTAAAAAAGATAGCGAAATGCGAAGACGCATTTTAGCAAAGCTAGAAAATGACCAAAACATGACACTGCAAAAGCTAGCCGAGTACTGTCAGCAATGCGTAAGCATTAAGCAAGATTCAGAAAAAAAGAAGAAACTGCTATCGCAAACGTGAAGAAAGTATTTAGGAAGACTCGTTTCCGTTCTCCATCGCCTGAACGGAAGTGGTATCCTACTACAAGAATAAACAGAGACTATAGAAAAAAACTCCCGAGTGCATGTTAGGGATGCGGCCAGTGGCATTGGTACAATGATTGCCCATATAAAAATAAAGCTTGCAGAAATTGCAAGAAAGTAGGACATAAGATGTCCAAGTGTAGAAAATTAAACAGAAGTCGAGTAAAAGTTATTAAGTCAGACGAAGATCAAGACCTGAATATTCGAAAATACCTACATGTAAAAATGTACAAGAAGGTAAAAATGCAACTAGATTCAGGATCTAACATTTCCATTATTAACACACAAACATGGAAAAGTCTAGGAAAGCCAACTCTGCTAAAGTCCAACAAAATAGCCAGGACGGTAACTGGAAAAAAGATAAAATTTGAAGGTGAAATATGGGTGAATATAACCTTCAACAAGTCGATAAAAATGAAAATTTTTGTAATGAAAAATACGAACAACCTGTTTGGGACTGACGCAATCACTAAGTTTAATCTATGGGACGTGCCCATTAGTTCTTTTTGTAACAACATTAGTGAAAGCAAAGACAATATTAAAAATTTACAAACAGAATTGAAAACAGCCTTCCCCGAAGTTTTTGCTGAAGGACTCGGACGTTGCACGGAAGCATCAGCAAAAATACAGCTGAAGAAAAATATTCAACCAATTTTTTAAAAAAAAGCGTAGCATCCCTTTTGCCGCATTAGAAAAAATTGACCAAGAACTCGAAAGACTAACGAGAATTGGTGTGATCTCGAAAACGGAATACAGTGACTGGGCAGCTCCGGCTGTCTACGTAAAGAAGAAGTCGGACGAATTTCGCGTCTGCGCCGATTTTTCAACCGGACTAAACGACGCAATAGAAGAGTATCAGTATCCACTACCAAGTCCCGAAGAAGTGTTCGCAAAGTTAAATGGCGGAAAAATCTTTTCGAAAATAGATCTTAGCGAAGCATACTTGCAAGTACCTATGGATAACGAAAGCGCAATGTTGTTATGCATTAACACGCATAAAGGCTTGTTCAGATACGAACGTTTACCGTTCGGGGTGAAGACAGCACCCGCAATATTCCAGAAAATTATGGATACTATGTTATCCGGGTTAGACTACACGATAGCATATCTCGACGATATACTCGTGAAAAGTGAATCGGTGGATGAACACAAACACCATTTACGCAAAGTTTTTGGAAGCTATGGATTTAGAGTGAAAGAAAATAAATGCGATTTTCTCCTAGAGGAGATCAAGTATCTGGAACATATAGTGAATAAAGAAGGAAAAAAGCCAGATAAAAGTCGAGCATCAGCAATAAAAGATATGCCTGAGCCAAAGGATATTAAATCCCTACAAAGTTTTTTAGGCTTGGTGTCATATTACCAGGATTTTATCCCAGACCTCCACATTCTACGAGCTCCCCTTAACGATCTACTAAAAAAAGAAAAACCTTGGATTTGGACAAAAGAATGCGAGAAAGCATTTAAGGATATAAAAGAAAAATTAACATCAGATTTATTTCTGGTACATTTTGATCCAAAGGTAGATATCATCGTGGCGAGCGATGCCAGTACACACGGCGTAGGTGCGTGCTTATTGCACAAGTGGAAGGATGGTAAAGTTCGACCGATCGCTCATGCAAGCAGATCGCTACTACCTGCTGAACGAAACTATTCACAAATTGAGAAAGAGGCATTGGCAATTATCTTCGCTGTAACAAAGTTCCATAGATACATACATGGACGGTATTTCACGCTACAGACAGACCACAAGCCTCTGGTAACGATATTCGGTTCAAAAAAGGGTCTGCCAACCTACACCGCAAATAGATTGCTTAGGTGGGGGACAATTTTGTTAAATTATAATTTTAGAATACAATATTTGTCCGCCAACAAAATTGGTCACGCTGACGGTCTATCAAAACTCATTCCAAAAGCCACAGAACCTTTAGAGGATATGGTAATCGCATCCCTCAGAGCAGAGGACGAGGTTGAAGAAAATTTGGTGAACGCAATTCGAGAATTACCAGTATCGCTTAAGGACATCAAAAAAGAGGCAGAAAAGAACAAATATATAATAGAAATAAAAGATAAGCTAGTTAGTAAAGACGAAAAAATTCAAGAGACATTCTCTCTGTGTGATAATGTACTAATATACAGTGAAAGGGTAGTAATCCCTAGCACACTCCAAAAAAGAATACTAAAAGATTTTCATGCTGGTCACCCGGGCATAAATAGAATGAAGAGCCTCATGAGAGCATACGTCTACTGGCCAGGTATGGACAACGACATCGCGTCTATGGTTGGCAAATGTAAAGGCTGCATTTTGGCATCAAAATCACCACAAATTCTACAGAAGCCATGGCCAAAAACCGACAGGCCATAGTCAAGGATTCATATTGATTTTGCGGGTCCAATTGACGGGTGGCATTATTTGGTCGTAGTCGACAGCTTTAGTAAATGGCCCGAAGTTTTCCAAATGAAGAGGCCAACATCTCAAAATACAATTAATAAATTGCATGAACTATTTGCAAGGTTTGGGGTGGTAGATACTGTAGTTAGCGACAACGGTACTCAATTCACGAGCAAAGAATTCGCAGAATTCTGCCAAAATTTCCAAGTTGATCACGTGAGGATTCCTCCGTATCACCCACGCAGCAACGGACTAGCCGAAAGGTTCGTCGATACGTTAAAAAGGCCTCTAAGGAAAGCAACAGGTATCCCGACTAGAAAGGCGTTACAGCTATTCCTGCAAGTATACCGCATTACTCCGAATAAATCAGCCCCATCAAGCCCATCACCTGTGGAGCTAATGTTTGCAAGGAAGATCAGATCTGCATTTGATAAGTTGATACCTGAAAATAAGGTACACACACCAGTCGCTATGGTTCCTAAGCGAAAATTCCACATAAATGAAAGTTTTTTTCAAGAGGTACAAAAATAATTCGACATCGTGGGAACCAGGAGTCATACAAAAGCGGATTGGGAATATGGTGTACATTGTACAAGGGAAAAAATTTACCCATAAAAGGTACATCAACCAGCTAAAAAAAAGGAGTACCGAAGAATCGGGAGAAACACCGCAAGAAGACGAATTACATGATTTATACGATACTTTTGATTTACAAGTACCACAGACAGAGCAAAAACAGCGCAGATCTGGTAGAAAGCGAAAAGCGACACAACAATTCATAATGGACCCAAAAAGAAAAAAATATTGAAAAAAAAAATTTTTTTTCCCATTGTAAAAAACAGTTTTATGGGTGGGTGTTTGGGGGTGTTGGGGCGCACCCACCTTCTGACTAAGAATGGACTGATCCCTCTACGATATAAGTCAGTGCTAGAGAGAGAGAGGTGGTTGAAGGAGGATCAGGTTCAGCGACAGCAGACGAGATCAGGTTACCATTACATACCGTTGGACTGTAGACTTTTGCTATTGTTACTTACTAACCGGCGTTCGTTTATTACTAATCACTCTGCTGTTAATTACCTCTTACAAATATATCAGTATTTATCCCTACAACTGTATTTGTCTTTATTCGAATACACACACGCGGGGAACACTCCCAACAACTCAACAGAGGGTGAGCTGAAAAATTCATAAGCTTACTATGAAGGAGTGATGCTAGAAGTGTGAAATCTTGCATGCATTAATTTCCATTCTTATTAATATCTGCAATGTTTCTTTCAAGGTAAACTAACATCTGACTGTTTAAAAAGATTATTCATCCTCTTGGTCAAAAAAGGTCATCAGCAGCAGATATGACGTCATCATCACTGTGATACTGGTCCCGAGCCGAGTCTTTTTTTCATGTTGGGAAACAGATGATAGTCAAATCAGAAGAATAGGGAGGCTGATCAACCAGTTCAAAGCCACAGTTACGCATTGAGACCAAAGATTTGTGTGCTGGAGTATTTACATGATGAAACAAGACCCCTTTCGTCAGATATGACGTCATCATTACTGTGATACTGGTTCCCAACCGAGTCTTTTTTTTTTTCATGTCTGTAAACTGATGAGGACGATAGGGAGGGTAATCAACCAGTTCAAAGCCACAGTCAAGATCAGAAGCCATTAAAACCAAGGACTTGTGTGCTGGAGTATTTTCATGATGAAACAAGTTCGCGTTCATCAGATATGACGTCATCATTACTATGATACTGGTCCCCAACTGAGCCTTTTTTTTTTTCATTGATGATAGTGAAATGAAGACAATAGGGAGGGTGATCAACCAGTTCAATGCCACAGTTACGCTTAGAATCCATTGAAACCAAGAACTTGTGTGCTGGAGCATTTTTATGATGAAACAAGACCCCTTTCGTCAGATATGACGTCATCATCACTGTGATACTGGTCCCCAACTAAGGTTTTTTTTCATGTTGGGAAACAGATGATTGTCAAATCAGGAGAATAGGGAGAATGATCAACAGATTCAAATTATAACAGCCATTGAAACCAAGGTCGTGTGTGTGTGTGTGTGTGTGTGTGTGTGTGTGTGTGTGTGTGTGTTGAAGCGTTGTCCTAATGAAACAAAACCCCTTTCGTCAGTTTTCCTGAGCGTTTCGTCTTCATAGCCTTTCGTACCTGCCTCAGCAAGTTGGCATAGTACTTTCCATTCTCTTTTGAAGATACTCAATAAACACAATGTCTTTTGCATTCCAAAATACTGCGGCCATCACTTTTCCTACAGATGAAACAACCTTGGCAATCTTTGGAGCAGATGAGGAGGGTGTTTCAACAGCAATGTTATATTTTCCCGTGACGCGCCCAGCCTGGTGCGCTTTTAATCAGGTGCACTCACCTAGCAGAGACCTTCGTCATCCCAAGTTCGTTGTGCCGAATATTCCCAACTCTCTAACGGGATATGATAATAACATTGGTTATTTGATTTATAGTCAATCGCTTGTCATTCATCAGCATGTGGTGAACAATATCTAATGTTTTCCTCGGTGATGGCAGATGCAGTATTTTCAGAACATGGGTCATCTTCAAGAATATCCCAAAATTCAGCTGCCCACTTTTGCACCCTTGGTAAAGCTGGAGCATCATCTCCTAATTTAGTATGAGCATGAATGTCCTTGGTGGCTAAACCCTTTTTCTGTTGCTATTAGTTACTTTTGTAGTCTTCTTTGAACTGTCATATGTAAATTTACCTGGAAAGAAACAATGCAGTTATTAATAAGAAGAGTTGAAATTAATGCATGCCAGATTTCACAGCTCTAGCATCACCCCTTCACAGTCAGCCTATGAACTTTTCAGCCCACCCTCCTATACAAACACTTTCTGGTCTCTGGTCATCGGATCTGATAAGGTCATTTAATTTATTGCTGATTTTTTCCCCAAATATCTCAACACATTTTCATCTCAGTTTCCTTTCATTACACCCTGAAGAGGCCGAACCTAACAGACGTCACACCAGTGAAATGGGTTGTCTAAAAGATTTCCATTTTGTCTCACTATTTTCCACTTTTGTTTTGGATACTATTATACATCTTACAAACACGCGTGTATATATATATATATATATATATATATATATATATATATATATATATAATATATATATATATATAAATAAAAGAACAGTAAGATACTCCAAAAGTTACTCCAAAATTCGCGTGAGGATGAAATGGAACTAATGTCTTTAATTTAATTACAAAATTAAATTCGTAGCTTTTAGCTTCCATCTTTGAAACATGGTTAGAACTGTGTAGCGAAAAAAAACATATTTTAAATAAATCAGTTTATAATATATATATATATATATATATATATATATATATAGTGCGATGGAGAAATTGTCGTCCAAATTATTCCCACACACACAAAAAAAAAATAAAAATAACACTGACATTTCATTTTAACAGATATATTTACACAAAAATATCTTGAAATACTAAAGTCTAAATGTATTCAATAAAATCATCATTGGTTTCAACTCTTCCCGAATCCTCTGCACTGTCCTCAGAATGACACCCAAACACTCTGTAATGTTCGTATTAGAGCTTCTGGTGCGAATTCCAAGCAATACGGCATGTCGTTTCCAAATTTCTGGTGGAGTGAATGGTGTCATGGTGCTCTTTTTCTCACTGACCCTACTATACTGTGCAGTCAACAAAATCAAAAACAAACAATGCTCGAAATTAAAATATAAAATGGTGATAATTTACTCATCGCACCCTGTATATTGTTAAGAGAATCTATTTTTATGAATGAATGTCTGAGTTCTGGGTCATTTCATGTGGTCGGATGACCTTACAAGTAGAGATATTTCATTTCGAGTATTCTTATTCGTATTCATTGATTGGAGCCAAAATTAATCGAGTTGACTGGCAGTCAGTTGTTGCAGAAATTTATCTGATTCACTAGCCTGACATGTAAACTATACCACTAAAACCCAGCAATTCTCGACTGAAGTTATTTTGAAGTAGTTCTAACTTCTTGATGACAAGATTTTATGTTTGTTTTTCCTTTTTGCCACTGACCATAATCACTAAAATTATAAAGAAAACTTTCCTTTGTTTACCATAGAACTTAGTTGGTCTTCTGTCGTTCCTATTACTTCGCTTTATTTTATACCTTTTGCCGTACACGTGACTATATATATATATATACCTAGTGAGCCAGACAAACCTACCTAGGTTTCACCTAAACGGATCGTCAGGGAAAGTCAAGCTTGACTTTCCCTGACGATCCGTTTAGGTGAAACCTAGGTAGGTTTGTTCCTTCTACTAGGTATCTAGGTCTGCTCTACGGTTGTATTGAGCGCTTTGTTAGTTAGTTGTTTACTCGTATCAGAGTTTTTTCTTTGGGCTTCAGACCTGCATCTGTGCGATTTTTTGTCGACAGAAGTTCATGTTTGTAGCTCTTTCTTTTTTTAAAACCTTTTTTTCCCTCGAGATTGATTTGATTAGCAAATAAAAAATTCGAGGGTTTTTCGAAAACGAGTCTAGTTATCTATGTTTATATATATATATATATATATATATATATATATATATATATATATATATATGTATTGTCACGTGTGACAAAAATGAAATAAAATAAAAATGATATTGTCACGTGTGCAACAAAAAGAAATAATATATATATAGGTAGTAATCCGTTGGTATATAATCCAAGGGAATCCTATTAACACAATATAAAATATTAATGATTAAAACTTATTCAGACGTGGAGCTCAATGTTTTTATAATAAACAGAGCAATATATTTCATGCACTCGGAACTAAGATACCATTATGTCGTAATGCTATTTTAATTCCGATTGTATGATATATATATATATATATATATATATATATATATATATTTTTTTATCGCACATGTGACAATATATATATATATATATATATATATATATATATATATATCACATGTGTGATAAAAGAAATAATATATATATATATATATGCACTAGCCGAGGTACCCGGCTTTGCCCGAGTGTACATGGCTGTAATTGTATACTCCACTCACCCCTTGTATACCCGCACTTCCTGTCTAGAAATGTCTGCGTACATCCACACTTGCATGCATCACCCTCATCTTTTTTACGTATGTCTTTCGTAAATGTTTGATTCTTCTTAATAAAGGAATTCCATCGATGAAACCTTGCGTGGTCGTTGCTCAGGGTTAAATTGTTTCAATGTTTTAGATATTCAGTAAATTTCCTATGGCTGTAATAACTTTCAAATATTATGGCATTGTTCACAAATCTACTGATCAAACAATAACAGAGATGAAGTGCCAGAGCTTGATTTAACTGCAAGTGCAAACACATGAACGCCCCCTCCTTCTTCGCACGTTTACTGTAAAGCTGGGGTTAATAAGAGGTTCTTCGGGAATTTTTCCCTTTTAACGCTTCAATAATCCTTCTCAAGCAATCTTTGCATCAAAGATTGTTCAAATGCCAATTTAGGATGGAATCATATGAAGAAACTATTGGCTAAATGGCAAAAGCTGATTTGGGACCTAGTCTGTCACAGATTTCGTCCATTTAACTGAAATAATCTAAACCAAACATTCACGTAAGGCAATTTGTGTGTCATATGTAATTTCCATGGCAAATTTGGAAAGTGTCAAACGAAAAACCTGGGATTTATGACCGAAAAATGTGCTTTTCGAACAGTTTTTCGTTATACACGGGGAAGCGAGCAGGACTAAAACCACACTATCTTATTTCTTTCATGATGGCAAATTTTTTGCGACATGTTTGAAGAAAATCAGATAAAAAAGAGGAAGTTATTCAAGTTTTTATTTAAGTAGTACGCAAAAACCCGATTTTTTTCACAGTTTTTTGCAATTTTTTGTGTGAAACCAATATCACGAGAAAACTATCAAGCTCTCGACATAATCCTCTTAACATGAACTATGTTTTGCATTAAGTGCAAAGAACATCAGCTCATCCAGTAAAAATTTTGTTCGCGTGTAATTTTGCGTTGGTCTTTTGCAAAAAAGCGTTCCCACCTTCACCTTTATCGATTTTTTTGCCAAACCCGGGGGCCTGGATATTGAAAAGTTGGTCAAAATCTAATTTCTAAAACGATACAGTTAAAGTAAACATCAAGTGTCCAGTCGGCTAACATGAGTTACGTTTTTGTTTCGCCAATGTAGATTTTGTTCTTCTAAAATAATTACGTCGATATATATTACAGAAAATGGAAAACCGCAAAACTTGTTGTCACTAATCAAAATAATTACATCTACCGATTACCAATACAGTGTATTAATTTCCTTGCCCAATACAAGACTGTGTTTCGCGTCACAACTCTATGGCCTATATCCGACATACTACCACCTCCTTGAGTAGATGCCTCACTTGTCACTTATCAGATCAAAGTGCTATAAAACACATCTATCTTCGCACAATTTACAAGAACCCTTAAGAAAAATTCTGGTCGCAAACACTAAAATTATATATAAATTACATTACCGGAAGCATCTCGTTATAACAGAGGCACTGTATATTAAACATCTCTCTATCCCACTATCAACATCACCTTATTTAACAGTGGGAATGGAGTGTTAAAAGTTTTTTAAAAACAGAAAAACGCTCATTCGAATTCCAGCCTCGCTCGACACGCGAACACTCGAAATAAACGCGTCTACTAGTATTGAAAATAATACAAAAATAAAATACATTTTAAACAGGCAAAACACGAAGAGAAATTGACAATACCTAAAACAAGCCTCTTGAGAATGGCTAAAATAGTGGCCGAAAGCGCTTGGGACAATGGTCAATATGGAAAATTTTTACTGCCAGCAAACTGAAAAAATATAAGAACGCTGGAAAAACTAAATAAAAAAACTGAATTACCCTTGTCTGTTATATTTAACGAAAGACATCTGTCTATATTTCTGAGATGAGGTATTGTAACTATTTACATTGTCCGGACTGTTGAACGAAATAAAGGGTCTAGTTGAAAATTCCAACGTATATCACCTGAAGAAGGCCGGAGCGTACAACGGCCGAAACGTCGTGAATATGACAATAAAGATGAGGACAGCAGTCCGAGCAATGCCAATAGTGTAAATAGTTAACAAAATATATTTAAAAGAAAGGTTGGTGCCCAAATACACACACACACACACACACACACACACACACACACACACACAACGATCCGAATAGTAATAGACGTTATACTATAAATGGAGATCCGTATAGTAATAGAGGATAGAATAGAAATAGCGATCAATTAGACATCACCCGATTTCCTACTTATGCATGTCCTCTATGGTCACGTGATGTACTTAATTCAACAATGGGATCGCCTACGTTTGCTCACTGGCGATCTATGTTCAAACTCAAGTGTCGGCAGTGACACTTTATTCCTATATAACAAGTTTGCACGCTGCTAGCCTATAACAATATAAAACTCACCATGATAGAATCGGCCAATATCTGCACTGGAAAACATGCAACGTTTACGGGAGGGAAACTGTAAGAAACTGGTATGAACATCACTCAAACCCGGTTACAAAGATAGGATCTGTTACAATTTTATGGGACTTTAGAATACACACAGAACAATCAAAGTTAATCGCCCAGATATCGTGATCAAAGACTACAAAAACAGAATGTGCTTTCTTATTGACATGGCAGTCCTGGCAGATTGTAATGTATCTGTGAATATCTTCAAAAAAGACTATCAAAATACAAGGATCTTGAAATGGAATGCTAAAAAATAGGGCATCAATAATTGCAGTAGTTGGAGCCTTCGGATTGATTGGAAAAGGTTCCGATAGGGTTATTGAAGGGATTCCTAGTAGCCCATGCCTTAAAGTAAGACAAAAGATTGTACTCACAAGTACAGCTCACACATTACGAAGAGCTTTATCTATGTAAAATTCGTCTGATGTTTTCTTTTTTTTTTTTTTTTTTCACAGAAAT
Organism: Acanthosepion pharaonis; assembly: GCA_903632075.3. Taxonomy (NCBI): domain Eukaryota; kingdom Metazoa; phylum Mollusca; class Cephalopoda; order Sepiida; family Sepiidae; genus Acanthosepion; species Acanthosepion pharaonis. The sequence goes on along the minus strand of CAHIKZ030004712.1, from coordinate 1,361,527 downwards.
GATCATTGGAAAATGTGATTTATGACCTTAGCTCTCTAGTTGGGACCCGGAAGGAAATGTATATACAACAGAAATCAAGGAAATAATAATAATAATAACACTACTACTACTACTAATAATAATAATAAAGATCTTTAAAAGAAACTATCAAAATACAAGGATCTTAAAGTGGAAATCTAAAAAATGTGGCACATGAGGACATAAATAATTCCAGTTATAGTTGGAGCCCCCGGATTGATTGGAAAAAGCTCCGATAGACTCATTTAAGGAATTCTGGTAGACCATGTCTTAAAGAAATACAAAAAAAATGTATTCACAAGTAGAGCTCACACATTATGAAGAGCTTTATCTATGTAAAATGTGTGTGATCTTAGGGTTTGTTTGTTTTTTTACAAAAATGCTCCGTGGAAAATGTCATTTCTCACCTTATGTCTCTGGTTGGGACCCAGAAGGACGTGTGTATACACTAGAAATCAAAGGAAATAATAATAATAAGAAGAAGAAGAAGAAGGAGAGGAAAAAAGAAGAAATAGCATATAGATTGGACAATACAATCAAACAAAAGCGATTTTCCTGAATGAAATTGAAATACAATTTCCTCATGCTATCTAACAGCAACAACAACAAAAATAGTACTTTTCGGCCAACCCCAAATAATTTGCAAGAAATACGGAAAATAACCACAACAATTTCATCCAAAGGCGTGATCAATTGTTACATTGAGAAAGAGGATTCTTTCGCGCTGAGATTCGCTTTCCGTCCTACATATTTTTCTGTGTTTATGTGTCAGTGGAACATTCGTTGGCATACTTTTCCGATTTATGCCTTTCCTTTTACCTTCTTCCTTATCAACTTTCAAGCATTACATCCGGGCAACGTTCACTCCCACACACACACAACAACATATAAACCGTCTTCATCCCAACCAATTAGCTCAATCCCCGCCGCAGACATGTCCGCTTTCTCACTAATAACCCAATAATTGGCAGCCGGCTTAATGCTTACGCCCTGTAAACTTTCAAATTCCTGAAATTGGCTTTGTAATCAGTATCAGAGAATGTTTGATTGTTTTTTTTTTTAACTCTTTTTTTTTTGTTTTGTTCTGTTTTCTTCATTAAAATGAAAGATTTCAAATTACGATACATTCTTGTTGAGTTTATCCCTTTAAACCAACAAATCTTTTGGTGTGTCCGAAGATATCCTTTGACGTCATTCGGAAATAGCTGAGCTACTATGTCACTATTTCTACTCCTCCTGCACCTACCCATGTCAATATATGGCAGTTAGCAAAAGTTGATGTCGGGGTGTCAGTTCAAGGAGTTGGGGATATTACGTGTTGCAAGTTACATGCAGTTAACAAGAGATATTATTGCAGTTTTCGTCGTTTACTCTCCTTTAAAATGTCTTCTGTGCTGTTTATAGAATAACAGTCTACTTGTCATATATGAGGAAATTATTCATCATTCTCTGTCATCACCATTAAGAAAAAAATCAGCCCGCAGAAGGCTCCTATTGAGTTATTATCTTGCAACTAGTACAGTAATGAGTACACCATTTGTACCTGATCAAACGAGGGAGGATAATATAGTCTGTTTCGTCTTATGCAGTAACGAGAAACCTCCCGAAATTATAAGATATGAAATGTTTTCTACATTTTTCACTCGCATATTTTTCGCAATTTTTTCTCTCACATAAACTATCGCCACTCAGCGGCATTTTTTCTGTCAAGCCGGGATAACGAGTTAGCAGAAGATTGTATTATGTTAAATCATAAACAGTTGTATTTTGTTATGCCATCAGTTATGTGCCATGCGTGATACTGTTTATGAAATTACAGAATACCACTGTTTATGGGATAATAGAATACAACTGTTTAAGGAGTAATGGATAGCGGTTCGGAGTGAGAAATCGGAGAGCCGAGTTCGAATTTCAGTCGAATCCATTACATACACTTACGTTCTAATACCCTTGGGAAAGATATGAATCCTCTTCTTCTCCCCCTGCACCAGCTATGGGTAAATAGCAGGACAGAGTGGGTTCTATATCCTTGGATGGCAACTTGTCTACCGCAGAAAGAAATGGCAACTTACGGGAAAAATCTGCCTGGTCATGTATCGAAAGATACATGATCGCCTAAGCGTTTATCACGCCAGGCTGTTAAAGTCAAAGACCCGTTAAACAGCGCTCTCACGACCGTTAAGGGACCAGTGTCAGTAACAGAATTTTAGTGGTCGAACCGAGGTAAAAAGTAAGGATTTCGAATGCTGATTTTTAAGGCATAAAAGCTCTCGCTCCTTGAAATATTAGTATAAAACAATCTTCCTACTATGATCCTAGATTATTTGGTCTGGTGTCGTACTTAGCTAAGCTTAATAAATACCAATTCCCCAGCTTTGAATAGAAGTACTGTCAAAGTGTTAGGTTGAAAACATTTGTCAGCATAAAGATTAAATAGTCTAGTCAAATCAAGACTTACATATGAATGATCCCTCGTATTCTCTACTAGCATCTATATCTTATTATATGAGAAAATGGAGGGGTGTATTCTGACATGGGTTGGGTATTCTAGCGTAGCCAATTTAATGTATAGCCTAACTTATACACCGGGTATAAAACAGTCCAGCTTTGAATAACTCCGGGCATATTCTGTACTGTTACACCGGTTCTAAGCTGCAAAATCTATATAGACTCGAACTTTTTAGATTTGTCTATGATGCTGTTGATAACGATCTTAACAAACCTTAGTTCAATTAGAAGTCCTTAACCTTATCGTTAAGTTTTACTTTAATATAGCGTAAAGTCAATTGGGAAGAATCTGCAATGTCATTGGTCCTGACCCGGAATCTCGGCTTCAGTCACTTTCCCACTGCTGTAATGTAGATTCCCTCTACCTCTTCTATAAATATTTTCATGGTAATTGTTCTGATTAACAGGTACCTAGATTTTATGAATTTAAGCGCAGTACTAGATTGGCAGCAAGGTTTCAACATTTCGCAGTTGAAATGGCTAGATGTAACCATAAGTTCTATTCTAACAGCTTCTATCGCACTTCTCGCTTGTGGAACTCTATTCCAGTCAAATTTGATCTTCAAAAATTTAAGTGCAATGTCAATCGTTACCGTCTGTCTTCTTAATTTCTGTTCTTTTATTGCCTTAATAGTGTTTTCTTTCTCATATTCTCTAGCACTCAGTAACCCCTTCCGTCTTAGTGTCAGTACTGAATTGCTTAGGGCGAAATGCTTGAAAAAGAAAAAAAAAAAGTAGGAAGATTGCCACGCCAGTGTTTTGTGTATACAGTGGAGAGGGTCAATTAATATTCGAAATCCCGTTTGCTGGTTTCTTTTCATATACATAATCAGAGGAGAAAATATTTTTCCTTGCTCTGCGTTTTAATAGCTCTAATAAAATTTGTGGAGTAATGGATAGCGGCTCGGAATGAGGAATCGGAGAGCCGAGTTCGAATTCCAGTCGAATCCATTACATTCACTTACTTGTTAATACCCTTGGGAAAGGTATGACTCTTCTTCTCCTCTCAAATATGGGTAAGTAGCAAGACAGACCGGGTTCTATAGACTTGGATGACAACCGATCTACCTCAGAAAGAAATGGCAAACTACTGCGCGAAAAAATCTGCCTCTTCAGTCATGTATCAAAAGATACATGATCTCTTAAGCGTGTATCTCGCATGGCATATAACTGACTGACTCCCAGGAAAATATTCACTTATTTACGGACAAGGCACCTATCAGATATAATACGGAAATTGAATTTTCTAGTTTTAGATCCATATTGGGCCTTCAAACATGTTTTTCTTTCTTTGGCGAACAGATTATGTCCCATTTATATCAGTTTTAGCCGAAGTAAATCGTAGTTCTATTGTTGAACGTGTCTTTATCAATAATGATATTTAAATATTGTTGGAAAGTTAAAGGGTGAGTTTCAATCACTTAGGGGCTTTTTTTAATCATATTTTGACAATATGTTTTGTTAACCACCTCGTCAATATTGGTAGCTTTACACAGGCTAACTGCCAAAAGATTTTTTTTTTAATTTACAAAAATATTAAATAAATCTGTGCTTGAACACCGATATGGGAAATATAGAAAATTGTAAGAAATATTTAACTATTTTCAGCCTTTTTACTACGCTTAACTTAAAGCGCCTGAGAATTGGGGGCAACCCGGAATATCAGAATCCGGTACTCGCCTGATGGTTGTGGCGAAGTTGAGACTCTTGTTTAACGCAGATTCCTTAGAGGCATTCCGTATTTGGCGAGCCATGGCTCATTTAAATTCTTCATTGTGCGATTTATTTAGGTTTTGTTGAATTCTGTAATTGTCTGAGCCATGCGTTGTTCTGCTAAGTGAGTTCAGAGGGTTCGCGTTGAAGCTGATGTTTCTTCCAGTGGTTGTGCAGTGACCTGCTTTTTTTTTGTTGGTGGGTTGGCTCTCCCGGAGCTGAAGTTTTGTGGAAATGGCTTCAGGTTTCTACATTTGTATAGTAAGGTCAGGTGGTTTAACAACCGTGTCAATTTTTCATGGAGTTTTCCAGCCGCCTCCATTGGTGCATTATATCGGATCCATACCGATTTGATAAATTCTGTGAGAATGTTTGGGATGAGGAGTTATCCTTATTTACATGCGGACTATTTTCATTGTTCGGACTGTTGTCCTCATCTTTGTTGCCATATTCTATTCACAAGTTTTCGGCCTTTGTACGCTCCGGGCTTCTTCAGGTGATTGGAATTTTGAACTGAAGAAGGCCGGAGCGTACGACGGCCAAAACGTTGTGAATACGATAATAAAGATTAGGACAACAGCCCGAACAATGCAAATAATGTAAATAATTACAATACTTTATCTCGGAAATATAGACAGATATTTCCATCTTCTCTGTTGTTATTATTACAACGTTTCAGCCTTTGTGCATTCAGTCCAAGTCTACGCTGTCTGGCCCAGGGACTGAGCTCATAATTACTATGTAATTATGAGTTTAATTATAAGTTCAGAAATTTACGAACCAACGCTTCTCCGGTGGGAAAATAAAAAAATCTAAAACTTGGAGCCTTAAACCTAATCTACCTGCTGATGCGACTGCTCTGGTGTTTGTCACGCTTAACTGCACTCACCGAGGCTTCTCTTTTCTGTTGCTGCTGCTGTTGAAGACTTGCTGTTATTTCTTTTTCTTTATTAAAGGTTTCCATATTGTATTCATTTATATGCTAAGCTACGGGGGTCCTCATTGACTAGAATATGCGTTCTTTCAGACGTCTGACTCGCCAGTGTCTAGTATTTTATGTAATTCTACAGAAGTTGATGATTACCCTTTTCCCACCATACATGATCAGCCATGCTTGATTTCATTGTATCTCCCATTATTACGGCTTTTCGATATTCCTTCAATCTTACTTTTAGTGAGCGGCTGGTTTCACATTTATATTCATTGCCATAACTAAGATTATTGATAAAGATGAAATATATTTTTAATAAATATATTCCAATTAAACGTGAAAATTTGATTTTTTATTCGGACATTACTTAACGGAATACGAAATGTCAGCACTGTTTGGGGTTATACACTTAAGCAAAACAAATTAGTGAGTTAATTTCTGCATTTGAATATGCTTTATGATTAACGATCACGAGTCCCGAAACTCATCAAGGTCGTAGGGGCACAAAATGTACTGCAGCCGCAGTAGAAGTGGTGTGTCATGGACAAGATAGCTTGATAGGCTAGTTATGAATTCAGAGTTTTCCTTCTCCTAGACCGGTTGCCACCCAAGTCTATAGAAACCAGTCTTTCATGATATTTACTCGTAGCTGGAGGGGGAGATGTATTCATACCTTTCCCAAGGATAATAGTACGTAAGTGGATGTAATGAACTCGACTGTAATTCGAGCTTTGCTCTCCGATTCCTCAATCCGAGCAACAAGCCATTACTCCACCGTGTTTCCATATAACCGGGAAGTTGTTTAGCAATCAGAAACAAAAGTGAAAACACGTGGAAAAGCGTCAACACTTTCATCCCCTCCTTGTTCCTGTGGAATGCTCGTGTTGCTGGAAAATTAGTTGGGAATAAGTTAGTTTGAAACTGTTTATTCGCTGATGTCATCAAATGACTCATCAGGTGCCCTCTACCAAAATTTCATATGACTTTTATTTGATGCATAAAGTGCTGACAGTTGATGTAAATGCTGATAAGCATACATATCTGGGTGAGAGTATGCTGTGACTAAGCTGCAGAATAATGTCACCGCTTGGATATTTTCGTCTCTGCAGTTAAACACAATGCACACACATGTACCATCTTACAGGAGATTTTAATGCAGTAAACAGTCAGGGGTTAGTTTCTTTTAAAAATAAACTGTAACATACAACAAAAATAACTACATCCAGACAATTACATAGATTAATAATGCAGACATATATTTGTTCATATACGCGGTGCTATCAGAAAGTTCTGCGATTAGGCTTAAAGAATATATATATATATATATATATATATATATATATATATATATATATATATATATATATATATATCCTTACTCCAGAAAATACGACCGGCATTCAACAAGTTCGAGGATAAGTATGAAATTAGAAAACTAAAGTTTTGCTATTTGTTTAAAGCAGTGGTTCAAAACCGGGATCGATATGGACTCGAGCGGGGGATCCGTGTAACATTACTGAGGCTCCACACACACACACACACACAATAGCAAATTGGGGATCGACGGTAATATTTCAGTGGTCCTTAGAGCAATTTCACTTCGGAATCGGAATTTATACACTAATTTACGCCATATTAAAATACTAAAAATAGAAGAAAAAAAAACTACACTAAAACTAGCAGACAACGAGATCAAGCGATGTAAATTAGCGTCCCTTTTACTCTACCGGATGTTTTGTTTGGAAAAGTTGAATAAAAACTGAGAAAGTTATGTAAAGGAAGAATTATAAGGGAAAATTAAATAAATATAATTTATTATATAAATTAATTTAATATATTAATAATAAATAATAATATTCATTTTAAATATTAATAAAATAAAATATTAATATAAAATAATCAATATGTTACTCGACATTGTGAAAAGGGGTGATCTTCGACTATATTTGACATCGATGGTGCTGAATATAAAAAAAAAATCTTGCAGAGTAGCATCAACTACAGGGATCTCATTGAATAAATCTTGACTTTTTTTAAAATTTATTAATTACTCCCATATTTTAAAATGATTTATATTATGAGTTATTTTACTATTGTACATAAATGTTCCATAGAATTTAGTTGTTAAATACAAGTTTATTTTCATTAAATGAGTTTTACTTCAAAATTAATCATATACATTTTTTTATTTCTATAATACAATTCCTAAACTTAAAATAAGCTTTTTTTTTTTTTTCATCGAATGGTTATGGGTATACCAAAAACAAATTAAGAGTAAAAGTGGTCCATGAGTAACAAAATATTCAGAAGAATGCAAATTTGGACTTATGTTTTATAACCTCTGTGAACCGGAAGTATTTCGAGGTAACAGCTTGAAGTTTTTCGCTAATTTAAAACAGAAAACAATCCGCTTAAGAGTAGCGTGAATCCTGTCAAAATTGAAGCAAGAATTAAAATCAAATTTATGGTGAAACTTGGTTGGAAAACTGGTTATTTTTCTTAAAAATTAGGATTTAAATTCTTCAATATTTTTACTAACCATGAACATGAAACTTACGTTTTAATCTAATGGAGTCTCAATTCATGCACACTAAATAAAATATAAAACTTGACATATTTCGTATTTACCTTTTATATTAACTGTGATGAAAAAAAAGGAGCTCAGTCAACATATTTCCACGAGCCGCATATTAAAGGTCAAAGAGCCGCATATGGCTCGCCAGCCGCGGTTTGGTTACTCCTGATATAGAGGCTTACTCAGTCAGATTGTACAGGAGTAACGGGGAATTAAGAGAGTATTATGAAGACGAGTAGGATACATATCGTTTCACCTTTGGCTTAAAGAGACCAAGATTGTAATTGTCAGAGAAGCATCCTCTCGGGAGTTGTTTGGAGAAAGTAACAGTTCTAGTGAAGAAGTTGTCTGAGTGGAACTGACGACATTATTAGTGTTTTTCTCAAACTTTTATATCCGGAGTGAGTTTAGTGTGTTATAGCTGGCCACTCGTATTCGAGGATACCTGTCTACTAGGGTGGCTAACCAATCCCTATTGCAGACGCTTGCTCAGGCGGATATTTAACACCCACAGAGCCCACCTGTGGTTTATACTGCAACTGTGTTACAGTTTCTGGGAGAGACCGTGTTATCTAGCGTGATTAACAATTTGAACAAGGCCAGCACGCTCAAGCACTCGGTCACGATGACTTGTGACTTCGTGCTAGCAGAGCTATCGACGGCCACCAACGGTTCCGTCTACCCATTTTCACTCACAAGGCTTGGGCCAACCCGTGGTATGGTTTTCAGGCACTTTCCAAAGGTGCTGCACGCTGGGATCGACCTTTCCAGTCCGATAACATCAGGAAGTGAGATTCGAACCCGGGTCTCATGGTCAGAATGCGAACGCTCTAACCACGTGCACAATATTAGTGTGGTAGGAAGAAAGAAATAATAATAAAAGTAAAATGTATGGAAAAGGAAGTTTCTCAAACGATCCCAGAGAAGTGGAAATGAATGTGTGAAGAAAAGAAAACGATGCTGTTGGTAGGCAGAACAAGATCAATCAAAATTATCAATGACATAAAAAAAAAATCATCTAGACACCATTGGCAAATGAACGGACTGAAACGGTATTAAAAATCCGATATAACACTGAGAATGTGAAATGAATAAATAAAAATAGACATTGAATATAAACAACTTTAGAAAATGATTTTTTTACAAAAGCCGTCTAATTTGGAATATGTTCATTCAAAGTAACTGCCAAAGTAGAGTAGACTTAATATCTGCGGACATGTATTTTATTTTGTATATAGCCTGACATATTTCCTTAATGCATACCTTACTAAACAATGTGAAATTCTTACATTAGCCCAGCATGCTCCACACTCTCTCGGAGGTTAATTTGTTTAGTTCGTTCACATATCGACCACCACACTACAAATAACCAAAATATTACTATTAACTTGAGACAAATGTTAGTAGATAATACCAAAATATTATACAGAAAGAAAAGAAAGAGTCAAAATTTCACAAGACTGTTAAAAAACAGATCCTCTACTCAAATACGGGCATCCACTAAAAATAGCGTTTGAAGTAATAATAATAGATATTAGTTCCATTGTTTCAAAAAAGAATCACGACTCAAACATTTTTTACCCACGAAATATAACGTTTATAGTAGTGAGAAATAACGTAAAATTAAAAAAAAACGCTAATGGCTTAAACACACACACACACACACACACACACACATATATATATATATATATATATATATATATATATATATATATATCACTGGTCACTCCTCCTCCCCCAATATAAAGTATACTTGAGAGAGATATGAAATTAATCCCTCCCTATACTCTACCATGTCTCTTTAACTATCCCTTTTACACTCTCTGTTAAATTACAAAAACATACACTACCCATCAATTTTAATTTCATTTTTCGTTTCATTTCATTTTTGGAAGTGCTCTCTGATGATCCGGCGCCCTTTAAAAGGACTCTGGTGAAATAAATTATTATAATGGTACCTTAAAGTGGTCTGTTTTTCTTTATATATATATATATAAATTATTAGAGGGATTTGAATAATCATAATTAAGTAATTCAAATCCTAATATTATTCAAATCCCCCTAATAATTTCTCTCTATATATATCTTTGCTTGAACCGGCTTCTAATGCTCTGGATGGAGCAGGTTGGGGATAGAAGATGTGACTCATGGGAGCACAGTCCGTTGGTATAAGTAGACTTTGATGAGTCACACAACGGAATTTGTGAAGAACAGGCGCTATATCGAGCCTAGTTTGTTTGAGACCCGTTAGTCTAGTGTAACGGTTCAGGTTCTATTCTCGGTAGTGGATGCGCACTGCTGATGAGTCCCAAAATAGGACGAAACGGCCATCCAGTGCTTTCTGCATTCTGTTGAGGATTCTTCTAGACTCGATGAATTACTTAATATATATATATTAGGGTGGTCCTTATTTTTTAACTTTCTAAAAATTTACCTTTTAACCCACTATCTTCTTCCAATTAACAGAAAACCAATTTATGCAAAATTTTAGCTCAAGCGGACAAGTGCAAAGCGACCTTCATCGATCCTGAAATTTTGACAATTTCGCCCGGAAAGTCATTTTTTCAGACAAAAATTTTTTATCTCCTATATAATTTTCTCTTAAATTAAAAAATTGTTCAGACTTATTCTTGGTATTAGAAGGATAAGTGACAATAAATATAATGGGGAAAGCAACTTGCAAACCTGGGGGTAGAGCGCAGTTAAAACACCTATTTTTCACTGCTTGCAAATAAAAGTTATTTTATTTGTAATAACTTTTAAGCAGTCGTTCATTTTGTTGTGGAATTATGATATAGATCCTCCCTTGTTGTGTTGGTAGCCCTGACAAAGTTGTAAAACTATGATTATAACCTCTCCATTTTTATAATGTTATGTGCTTCCTATACTTATTTTGTGACCAAATATAATGCCTTTGATGACTAATTCTTCTTTTTTCTTTAAGAACTGTTTGTGCAGGTGCGAAGTGCCTTCTGTGACGTGTTCTTCCTACACCTGTAAAATGGCACCAACTTCTTCAGGTAGTTCATCACACGTTAAGAAAAGATTTTTATGTCACTGTTGGCTACATTTACATTCAAATCGTGGGAGACAAGCTAGCCTCAAATTGGCAAGCTTTAAGCCTTTTTTTCTACAATGTAAGAGTTGTAAATATTATTACGAAGGAAAATGCAGCATCAGTGATTCATGAAGTTCCCATTTTTTAGCAAAAGCCTGAATTCCTATTAGAAGAACTGACTGCTGCGTTGATAAACTACTCAAACTTTGTGGTGAATGGAAAGGGGTTTACAGACAAATTTGACTAGAACTACAGGGAAAAAGAAAAAAGGGGCGAACTTTTATGGAAAAGATGGACGATCCCTTTGACATAGCTCATTTAGATTCTTTGGGACAGAGGAAAATTGAAGAGGATAATGCTTCAGCGCCAAAAATGTTGACCGGACTCCATGGTTGGTGTAGATCAAAAACTAAAACTCATGTAAGATTTATAGGTACCTCCATGAAATCGATAAAAAAGAGCAGAGCATGGTGAAAAAGACGCCAAACTTGACTAAAACAAAAATTTATCGTCTAAATGTTTATTTTATTATTAAGAGGAAAGAACAAAGTATTTTTTAATTATTTAAAAAAAAAATGTCTTCTTTTTAGAACATTCTAACTTTTGATTAAAAAAAAACTACTAAATAACATAAAATTCTAACACGTTTTTTGTATGGCAGACATTAATTTGGAAAATCTTGCAAAAATAAAAATAATTATCAGATGTTAATGAAACTTTCAGAAACTATTCACAAATGATGGAAATTATTGTAAATATGTTTTCTTTTTTTTTTAAGTCTTGGCAAAAGTATTTTTATATTTATTACCCACCCCCATATCTAATTTTATGAAAACTCTAGAAATTCAATACGGGACAGTTTAGTGATTATATTAATTAAAATCACATGGCTTTGAGGAAAGTAAATCATGCTTTTTTTTTTTTTAATTGAACCACCCCTATCTGAAAATCAGCTCTGAATTGTAACATACAAAACTCAATAAAACAAAAATATTATTTAATTTCAAATGCTTTTAGTTGTTTTTATAATTGTCTAAAAGCAAAAAACTTTTTCGATGAAAAATGAATTTTTAAAAGAATTATTTGTTATTTCTTAAATTATTTTATTATTTTTACATTAAAGTTGTTAAATATTCTAAATTTAGTGAAAATAGTGTATAGTTTAGTCAGTGGTGTTATTAAGTAGATCTATCTTTTAGCATTATAAGTTGTATAGCTGATAACAATCAGAAGATCCGACGGTATAAAAAAAACTAATTCCAGATTAGCTTTGTGTCAATAAAACGGCTGTAATTCAAATGTACGGAAGACCAACAAGAACACAATAAAAAGTCGCGTTATTTGAGTCAAGCGTTGTTCTCCGCTGTTAGGGCCTTTATTTTTGCGAATTGTTCGTGCGAAACGCGTGTGGAGAAGATAAATGAGAAGGGTACCTACAAGTATTAGCATTATCTTATGAAATTTATATGATCTTATTTTTATATTATCTCAGTTGTGACATTTTTCCATAAATGAAATATCAAAATTAATAATAAAATTAATGGAAATACAAATAACACAGTAAACTGTAATAAATGTACATAAAATTATAGTATTTTATGTACACTTCTGATAAAATTTCATAAGAAAGGTACCTATAAATTAATTAGATACCTTTCTTATGAAATTTAATCTTACTCTCAAAGTCTTATTTTAATTTTTTTGTATTTTCCATAAAGCATCGTAAAAATAAAGGTGAAAGCTAAGTAGAAAAAAATTTAGAGTGCTGAAAGTTTTTCTTAAAAATAACAAGGTAAATAAGTTGGTTCAAGTAAAACTAAATAATTATGTCATTCCTGTCCTTCCGCACGGTAACTTTTCCTTACGTAAGCTGTCAATACGTGATGAAATCATCAATCATCACCCATCAAGTGACACCAAATGTTATGACCTGCTTTGTCATATTTTTAAACTACATCTTTTCGGCGCAGAAAGTAAGTAATGTTTTAAATAAACTTTATAATTTCCAATTTTCTTAAAATAAATTTTGAAAAAATTATAATTGATTTTTAAAAGAATTTGAAACGGAGATTTTCATTTTGTTTATGAAATGGAAAAAAATGGTTGACATGATCGATTATCTATCAATTTTGCTGACTAAAAAACAAGAATTTTAACGAAAATTTTGGACGTGCTAGGGACGATTAAAAACTGTAAAAAAATAATCAAAATACTTTGATCTTACCTCTTAATAATAACATAAACATTTAGACAATAAAAAATTATTTTCATCAAGTTTAAGGCCCTTTTTATTCATGCTATACTCTTCTTTTAGCGATCTCATGAAAGTACCTAAGTAAAAAAAAAAAAGAGCATCGAAGTGCACTGCAATGGAAACTGCCAGGAAAAAAAGGACTTCTGAAGAAATGGAACAAAATTTTGATACTCATCAGTTTGCTACATCGTAAACTGATGATTCAACATCAAGCAGCTAAAGCAGTGGTGGTGGTGACGGCAGTGAAAATTCCTCTGTCATCGTTCAGCAAATATCAGCAAAATCAACAACCGCGCCAGTAGCAACACATCCAGTAACTCGAGTTAAATTGCAGTTTTCTACTCCCCCATCTCGCTGAGGGTTTTGATATTTGCAAAATCACTGACAAAAAAATGGGGTTTACATATTCATGGCTGCTGCAGGAGCTTTCGGGCGTGATACTGAAAATCTGGTAATAAATCGCACTTCTTTTCAACGCCTTAGAAAAAAAATTAGAGAAATCAGACACGGAAACACAACACAAATTTAACCTAAACGACTGTCAAGCATTACTATTGCACCGGGATAAAAAGCTGTCCACAGTACTGACAGAATTTGACAAGGTTGATAGACTGACAATAATAGTAACTTTACAAGGTAAGGTGTAATTGTTGGGAGTTCCTGAAACTATAACATCTTCAGGAGAACAGCAAGCTATGGCTATTTACCAAGCAGTGGAGAAGTGGAGTATAACCGATAAAATTCAGGCACTTTGCTGTGATACGACAGCAAGTAACACAGGTCGAGTAAATGGTGCTTGTACATATGTAGAAAAATTGTTCAATCGCGACCTGTTGTACTTCCCTTTCGTCATCACATTTCTTAGTTAGTTTTGAGCTGCTTTTTAGACTCACTGATGGGTGTAACTTCTAGTCCAGACATGGCGTTTTTCCAAAGATTTAGAGAAACCTGGACGAAACTCAACAAGAAGGTTTGCATAACTGGTAGTAATGAAGTTCTAGACGATTTCCGGTCTACCATTCTTGGATTTCTTGAAGACCACCTTTCTACGCAGAAACAACAGAGAGATGATTACCGAGAATTGTTGGCGTTAATGATGATCTTCCTTGGTGACATTCCGAAAAACGGGATTTCGTTTCGTATACTAAGAACTGTAATTCATGCTAGGTGGATGACAAAAACAATTTAGGCATTCAAGATATATTTGTTTGAAGATCAATTTTACTTATCTTATAGAGAGAAGAACTCTATGAAGAATATGTTTTTTCTTGCTCGAGTGTACGATTGAGTCTGGTTTCTGTCATCAGAAACAACTTATAATTTCCTATTCATGCGTCAAATGATAAATTATCAGGATAGTGATCCAGAAATCAGTAAGACTGCTTCGAAAAAATTTTCCAAACATATCTGGTACTTAGCTCCCGAAACTGTGGTTCTATTCATATTTGATGACAATGTTCCAACGGAGATTAAGGCAAATATAGCTCAAGTTATGCTGGAAGCAGACAAAGGCGAAGAAAAGGAAGAAGCAAAAAAATGTAGAGGTACCAAAATGATTTTTTTTTTGCTTTATAAACATCCACTTTTTGTCTTTTGTAACTCCTGGTACAAAAACTTTCTTCACAAGATTTTCTATCAGCAACGATTTCCTCGACAAAGACCCTGCAACATGGAAGGGTGATCCTGGTTACAAAAGTGGACTTGAAAAACTTGAGAAGACGTTTGTTGTGAATGATGTTGCAGAAAGAGGTGTCAAATTCATTCAGGATTACAGTAACATTCTCACAAAAGATGAAACTGAGAAACAATTTGTTTGCTGTACCAAAAACCGTAAAAAATACACAACTACCACTAAACTCTCTGTTATGCAAAAATAATGTTCAGTGTTCACATTATGTTTTTGATTCTGTAGAAATTATTGTTGTAAATAAAAATGAGTTTCTCTTATAGAAGGTTTATTAAGAAAACCTAACAAATTTAATCTAATCAAATTTTTCATGTTATTTCACGAATTTTTCAAATTAACTATTGGTAAATTTGCTTCAGAAAGTTCTAAACATTTGCTGAGGTTGCCTGGACGTGTCCACATAAATTTCTCTAAGAAGAAGAAAAAAAAAAGAAAGTGGTCGAGATAGGGATTAGTGCAGCGCTTTTGAACGGAATTAATCGTTGCGTATATTATGTTCCAACTTCAAGATGTTTGAAGGAAGCATAGCAATTTTCCGATTGAGCTGAAATTTTGCACACCCCATTCCTTTGTTGATTGGAACAGGAATAAAGAAATAAGAGGGCGAAAGCAGCAAAATTTTAACTTTCGTAAAACTAGCTATTGCTAAGGGCCACTCTAATATATATATATATATAAATATATATATATATATATATATATCACCTATTGTAGGATATAACATTTTCCAATAATTTATGTTATGAATGGTTAATAGATGTACGAGTGGCGTGATGGTTATCAGCATTGAAAATGGGGCCAGCAAGCCGATTTCAAATTCCATTTGGGTCTTTTCACTTCGCACTAATATCCTTAGGAAAAGGTATAAAGCCATCTCTTCTCTTCACTTCTATGAGCAAAATAGTAAGGCAAACTAAGCACTCCAGCTTTGGCAGCGCACCCAGTCTAGGAGAACAAGAAGACATTCCACTTCGTTTCTTAAGAACAGTCATATTCGCAGATGTTAAAGAGAAAAACGAAATTGTGGAGAACCATGACTGCCCGCCCCCATGAAGGAGCATAGTTTTAAAAAGTTGAAAAAATAATCATTTAAATAATTTCATCGGCTTTCTCAGCCATTTGAATGAATACAGGATTGTCATACTCATGAGAGAAAAGATATTTTTATAAGTCTCAAGAAGAGACAATTCGGTTTCATGTATATTGCTTTAATTTAAATCCATGTAAAGGAGTAACCAGCTCTCCCAGTAGAAAAAAAGTAATATAGGACTGGACATTTCTCCATAAGACTGATCGATTTTTTACGGCTTATCAACTCTTTCTGGGTTATTTAAAGCTGAAATATATTTTGGCTAAATTCTTTTTTTAACGATTTTTTAGAATAACAATATTTTTCCAGATACATGTTCTACTATTTAACCCATATATGGGGGAGTAATTAGATTCTTACATTTTTCAAGGGTATTTGCACGTAAGTGAATATAACGAACCCAAGTGGAATTGGAAATCGGCTCTACGAGCCTCTATCGATTACACCATCCGAACACCCACTTCTCAATACGAAAGTCTTTCGATAATAATAGAAGTAGAAATAGTACAACTATTTTAATTACCACAGCCGATTGCCTGAGGCCAGATTCACTTGGGGAAAACAAAACTATTTTGCTGGTATGCATTGTGGGATGTGACATTTTAAAAGAATTAAGACAATAATTATAGCACAATAATGCGTGCTAAAAATTGTTTGCCCCAAGTGGATTTGACCCCAAGCAAACTTAAGTGGGAATTAAAATATTTGTTTACCCATTTCTTCTATGACAACAACAGAAACAACAACAGCAACAACAACAGCAACAACAACAGCAATAATAATAATAATAATAATAATAATAATAATAGAAACAAGTAGTACCTGTGAAAATATTTGCGTTTTGAATTTTCTGTTCATTGTATAATCTCCTGGCGAGTTCTACGACTATAAAGTACCCGTGGAAATTCCCCTATAGTGCTGTTAAATATTTGAGCTTAAGAATTTAAATAAAAGATTGCAATAGCAATCATAAGTAAAAATGCAGGCCATTATTTAAAGAAGTAAGAGGATACAAATTTAAAGATTTGAAATTGACAAGTTTTTCTATTTCACTGATTGATTGGTTTGTTTTTAACGGTTTATCAACCCTTTGTGGGTTATTTAAAACCGAAATATATTTTGGGTTGTAAGAATAATTCCTTTTTTATGTGGGCTTGTAAATATTGCATTAATAGGAGTAGATAGTTTTGCCTATCGTCAGGTCTACACTCCTCCCTGGTTTTTGAACAAGAGTAGTGGTTTATCCCTTGTTTCCTGTTAGAGTTACTTCCGGTTACTTCTAAAGCCATTTCCTTCTATTTCACTTCCGGTGGTCCCTTGCGGCTTAGTGACATTATTACCTTCCTTTGGTTGGTGCCTCTTACTTTGTAATCTCTACCTCGAATGTCTCTAGGGTCTTGTACAGAATGAACATCATTGTATTAACAATTTTTTGAGAATAAAAATGGCTTTTTTTTCAGATATATGCCCTACTATTCAACCCATACTAAGGAATTTGCGCGTAAATAAATGTAACGAACCCGACTAGCATTCGAACTTGGCTTTCCGATTTCTCATTCCGAGTCGCTACCTATTTGCACCACCCGCACATCCATCTATTTAACTGAAACAAACATTAAAAAATGAGAACTTTATCACTTCCTTTCATACCTTTCTAAAGATATGTTGTTTCTCGTGTAAAAGATTACCTTTTAATTACTGAATATTATACTAAGAATACCATAGACTGAACATGTGAGCAACGATGAAGTTTTAAAGAAGATGGAAACAGAAAGGACACTTGTACAAAACATTAAGAAAAGAGAGTTGAAATTTATTGGGCACATAATGAGGAAAGAGGGTTTGGAAAATTTGACACTCACAGAACATATTGAAGGGCCAGAGGAAAACAGCGTATAACCCCTGCTTAATGAGCTTGGGTAAATTGATGGCAGAACAGGGTTTAGGAGAGATAGCAAAAAGAGAAAATTTACTAAGAGCTACAAAAGACAGGAAGTTGTGGAAAGTCAAGATCGCCAGCGTCCTGAAAGGACACGGCGCTTTGAAGAAGAAGAAGTTTAACTGAGCACATCGAAATGAAAGATAGGGGAAGAGGGCGATTGCATTATGTTTATTTTCCAAAGTGAACTGAGCGTGTATGCCTATTTAGAAAATGAGCATTCAAAATCCTTGCATTATACTTCAAGCCGAACACTGGCCTCTTGCCTGGGACAGAAAAATAACGCAATCTTTCCGCCTACGTGATCGGCCGCGATTGGGGGATGTCGTTTCTTTAACCCTGTTTTGCTTTTTTTTTTTGTATTTTGATCTTCCTCACCGAATAATCTCCACAAAGAAATCATTCACGTCTTTACTCAATGAATGACTTGTAAATTGTGACTTGTTTATGTGCAGTTGTCCTATTTTTTTTTTTTTTTTTTTTTTTTACCCATCTTTTCTTTTTGAGACTCGCCTTTCACTAGTCTGAGAATCACGTGTTTCACCCGCGGTCTTCATTCGCGCGCTTCTCAGAAAAAGAAATCAGTTATTATATCAGCTGACATTCGAGATGATTAATTCTTTAAATGTTGCAATAATGATTATACTTTGTAATCCGATACCTGTTTTGCTTCTACTTAATCGGTCGTATAAAGAAATAACCAATTAGTCACCATTCTTTAAATTTGGCACAGCAATTCCAGTTCATATAGCAGATCTGATCAAAAAGTATCAGGAAATACAACATATCAAATCGGCATTTAATCTCATTCGAAGTCCCCTTCTAAAGCCAGGAACTTTATCCAATGTCGTTTATGGAAGCATTACTGGAACTCCTTTTGTTTTGGAATAGCGAGCAGCTGCATCGTCGCATTTTCTTCCTCGACGTCTTAAAATCTTGTTCCTTTCAAGTGGGATTTGATCTTTGAAGAGGAAAAAGACACAAGGGGCGAGATTTGTGGAATAAGATGGTTGTCGAATGTTGTCATTGGCCAAAAACTGCTGCACAAGTTATGGTCATTGATGGAACCTTTGAGGTGTGGCGAAACGACCACACTCTACACACTTTCCTTCCAAACACTGCTATAAACAACGGAAATGAACGATAACGTTAAAATTTAGTGTGTATGCGCGACATAGTTCAAGGTCAGTCTGTGTCAAGCGGCTTCGCTCTGCGTACTTTAGCTAGTTACCATAGTAACAGGTCCGATGCTTTTTGATTAAACCTCGTATAATAATAAAGTGTGTAACATTGTTGGTCTGTCTGTAAAAATCAACTCACCGATTGTCAGGTAAACCTGATCTCACTCCAGATAATAAAATCAATTCTCCATTGTTGGGGTAACAGGGAACATACTCAGCCGTGCCTGAAGCGAACAGGCTTCGTGTTACCATAACTCAATATAGATATGTTATTTAGTTTATTTTCTCAAAAATAAGAGAAGAAATTAGCTCATACAAATTTAAATATATTAGCTAGTTATCAATATTTGCTAAATTCAACTTAGTACGACACAAGGCCACGTGTTTAGTGAACTCACATGAGTAAGGGACTGTGAGACTAGCTTGTTAAGCATTGTTCCATGGTGAGGTACCTTGATTTTTGCTAAGTTTAACGAAGTATGGCATACAGTGTGGATCAAACTAATTACAATCGTGAGATTAGTTTCTTAACTATTAGTCTCTGAGACAATCGCAATACGTTGTTAGTATCGTCTATATCTCTATAAGTTTTTTTTTTATCATTAACACCGCTTCACTTGATCATTTTCGAATTTCACAGTTACGAGTAATTTTCAGAGAAATATATAATTAGTTGAAACTAACTTCAATCTCTCGATATAAAACAAAGGATGTCTGTGTGTTTGTCTGTGTGATACCGTTTCACTAGAGATCCATCGAACCGATTTTGACCAAACTTGGCACATACATTGTGCAATGTAAGAGATAGGTTCTTAAAAAACCGATAATTTAAAAAAAATCAATAATCGATAAAGCCGATCAAAAATCGATAAATTCAACTTTTTTCCTCAAATTTCGAACTCAGTAGGTTACTTACCTTTTGACGAACTCAACGATACCTCATTTTTATTTCTACGCCACTGCGTTTAACGAAAAACCGCGAAAAACGAAAAATCGATTTCAACACAAATTTTAAAGTAAAAACTCCCTTAATTTTCAAGAAATCTAATACAAACTTGACTCAATTGTAGCCAACAATAAGTTGATTGTTAAACACTCATTTAACTTGATAACTGAGTCCACCCATGTAGTGAAAACCCGCGTAAATAGCGATTTTCACTGGTTTTTCGTTGATCTTTCAACCAATTTTCATGAACCTTAACAATTGCTTTATAAATGTATCCTCTTTTACATCCCTGGTAGCACACTGACAAATTGAATTTCAAAAACTCCAAAATAATTGTGGTCTGAAGTGGGTCTTCATGTTGCCTGTTTTACCCTTTCATGTCCTCGGCTAACTTCGATTGAATAAATGCAGCCTGTTACTGTTATATTAGTAACTGCATTAATTCAAAATGTTTTTTTTAATGAAAGTACTTAAAAGTAATTGAGGAAGATAGACTCTGTCACATCTAAACATGATGCTGTTTTTGCTCAATCCTAATTGAACGCTTTTTCTGATCGACCAGCTGGGTATAGCTGCGAGTATAAGTTAAAGGAAACAAATTAATCTGGCAGATATTCATACCCTTTACTATTAATCTCTTTTAAAATTTCGTATCCTTTAATACACATGTGGCTGGAAAATTCATACCCTTTAAAATTAATACCATTTAAAATTCATACCATTGAAAGTTCCTATATTTTAAAAGTAGTACCATTTAAAATTCATAATTATGAACTACTTTTAAGTTCATACATTTGTAAAAATCATATCCTTTAACATGCATACCTTTTAAGATTCATAGTCTTTAAAATGCATAACTTTTAAAATTCATACCGTTTAAACTACATACCTTTTAAAATTCATATCCTTTAAAATGCATATCCTTGAAAATTCATACCTTTTAAAGTTCATACTTTTATCATACTTTTTGAAATATTATTTAAATTCATAATCTTCAAAATGTATAACTTTTACGATTCAAAAATTATATACATGCCTTTTAAAATTCATAATCTTTAAAATTTATATCGTTTAAAATACATACCTTTTAAAATTCATACATTCTAAAATTCATACCTTTTAAAATTAATATACTTTAAAATTCATACCTTTTAAAATTTATTTAGAAAATGATTTTTTAAGATTAACCTTTTTTAAAATGAATCCTTATGTTCATGAAAAAAATCTATATACTGCAATGAAACAATGTAAATTTTATAAAACAGAGATTAGCTCTGCACTGTCAAAACGAAACAAGGAAACTTAACTAGGGTTTTAACCAAATCAATTTTTAAAGAAGTTCTGAAAAGTTTTCAGCCCAGTCGACATCTCCAAATCATTATTTTGATGTTTGCTTATTAAAATACTGATTTTGGGAAATTTTGCAGAGCCGAGAACAGTTTCAGTATCCCCTCCCCCATACACACACACACACACACACACACCGGATAATCTAATATAATGGCTGCCTGCTAAGGCTGGCCAGTCCCTGTTGCAGATTATTTTTTAATCATTTCACCCCAAGCAAGGCGGTAGTTCTAGTACACAAGGTGTTACAGACAGTGTAACTAAGGGAAGACCGCGTATTGCGTTGAAGAAAGAATAAAATGAAGAACGGGGATCAAGTCAACAGAATTATTTTTTTAATTAATTTTTTTAAGGTTATAGTTATCAGGGAAGCAAGTAAGAGGAAAGTAGTTCCACTGTCGGGAAGTGCGAGAGAAGAAGCTGCTGGAGCAGGAGAGGCGATTACATTTGACTGTTTCGACAGTAAGAGAGTGGGACCGAGATGCC
This sequence comes from Acanthosepion pharaonis, assembly GCA_903632075.3. Lineage (NCBI taxonomy): Eukaryota > Metazoa > Mollusca > Cephalopoda > Sepiida > Sepiidae > Acanthosepion > Acanthosepion pharaonis. Next base: position 1,339,791 of record CAHIKZ030004712.1, on the reverse strand, counting down.
AACCCAGTAGAACGCTTAAATTCATGCAGTCGGGGCACCGGTGAAAATAGCTCGTCACAGCAGTTGCCATGAAAATATTTATAGAAAAGACAGAGGGAAGCCACATTACATTGGTGAGAAAGTAACTGGAGTAGAGACCCCAAGTCAGGTCCGTCTTTGGATTTTGTCGAGAACCTCCAGATGAACAGCGGGGGTACCAGACCATAAAGCACATTTGCGTTTGCTCAACACCTACACAGCCCACCTTATACTGCAACTATATTAGTTACAGTTTCTGGGAGAGAGTGCATGATCAGCAGTATAAACTCGGTCACGATGACTTGTAAACTTCATGCTAGCACAACCATTGCCGAACTATTGTGTCTATCCAATTTCTCTTCCAAGAATTGGGTCAACCAATGGTATGGTTTTCAAACACTTTACAAAGGTTCTGCACTCTGGGATTGCTTCAGAGCGATTTCTTGGCAAATCGACCATAGCGAGATACGAACCCAGGTCTCATGGTCGGAAAGTGAACATTCTAATCACTCAGCCACGAACTCGTGACATAAACTTATATATATAATATCTAATGGTAGAGTTATCCATTTAACTTTGTTTTAACACTAAAGTATACACGTATTCTGTATTCTCAGCTTTTTGCCAAATAAATATATGACTTATCTACTGTATACTTTTAATAAATTATTTTAAACAATATTCAATAATAGTTTCGATTATGAATAATCATAAATACTAATACTGTTAATGGTAGCGTTGAAGATGAATAAATAATGGAGATAATGAAATTCTTTTTTTCTAAGATAAATTTAAGTCAAATTGTTGTTCAAAATGTGTACTTCCTATCATCGAAATGTTCTTAATTACTAATCATAAGTATAAGATTTCTAATGAGGATAAAACTCACTACTTGTAATTGTCAACTAGACGCAAAAGCTAATCATTAACTAACACTGAGTTTACCTTCTTTACTATGCATAGATTAGCTTTTGGCACAAGTATGGGGCACCTAGTGAGAATCAAGCTCACTACTTTTGGTCTCTAGGATTAGCTTTTTTACCATTATCACAATAAGTTGCCCAAATTGAATGCAAATATGGGTAAGTTAAAACCAACCTGAAAATGTCTTCTTAGATAATTATGTTGTTCCAAATGCTGAAATGAGGAACTAAACATTATAAATTAGTTGTCTCTGGTTTTTGGCACTTGGGGTGCCGAATGAGGATCAAATTCACTACTCAGTAGTAATTGTCAGCCAGATTAGCACGTTAATCATTACCTATACCTATGACCTTGTGTCAAAACTAAACTATGTTTAGTAACTTGTGGGAAGTTTTGTTTGGTATCAAATTTTGTAAATTTGACAATTTGATAATACATTTTGTAAATGTCTGCTTATTAACAAATCTTTACTCAAGGTCAATTTGGTAACAAAACTTGTAAATGTTATTTTGAAAAGAAACCTTGTAAATGTCTGTTTAGTTTGGTTTGATATATTTTATTGATGGTTGATAGGCTGTAAAAAATAATGGTTTATTTATTTAATACCAACAAGATTTTTATTGTTGGGAATACTTTTTTTTAAAAAAATGTATTGCTGGTAATATTTTTTCCAAAAATGTATTGCCGGTATTAAAACCTATTTTTACACTTTCATAGTGTTTTGACCCCAGTTTGGGTTTAACTATTTGCTCATAGCTGGGACCCTAACAGGTGCTACCACTCCGGGTCAGGGTGGACCTGGGAACACTAGTAATTAAGAAGTGGTTCCACGCTTCTTAAAACATCTTGAACAGAGGCCTTGCTGTTGGATGTAGTTTATCGTCATACCCAGGACGCCTCATTGGCGTTAGGGGGGGGGACCCTTCTGCAGAGGTGCAGTCGGCGTATTCTGAGACCCTATCCGACAGGGCGGTAAATGCCTGTTTGACAACAAATCTTACATAATTTTTTTTATTAAACCCGTCATCGAAATTTGGTAAAATGTCAGGTTATTGTTTTTTATTCGGTGGAAATATTTTTGGAATACTAATATAATATCGTCGTAAAAATATTTATGTTTGATATTAGTTTATTTACAGATAAAAGACAACGTTATTTACATTCAGTCTATAGTCCTCTTTGTTTTTATTATCACAACGTTTCGGCCGTTGAGACCTCTGGACGTCTACGGGTGTCTGTTGATCCGGGTAACTATGTCTAAACATGGACAGAAGAACGAGGATAATCACTCTTCGCAGATTAAATAAAGGTTCCAGTTCGTAACTCCCTGAAGATTACTCGAATCGACAGACATCTGAAGAGGGCCGGAGGACACAAAAACTGAAACGTTGTGATAATAACAACAAAAATGAGGAAAATGGTCCGAATAATGTAGATAATAATAACTCAGAATACAGAGTCAAATGTTTATGTCATTGTCTAGTCTCTTCAGTCTTAAATCGAAGACGTTTGTGATTCACTTTATTAAAACATTTGTAAAATCCGCAATATATACATGAAGTAAATACTGACTCAAGATTTGAAGAGAGGTAGGAGTGGGGCGTGCCACTCATTAACAACAACAATATTAAAAATTGTGAAATAAGAGATGTTTCTAACAAGAAACCTTATCCACCTCTGTTGATAAAAAAAAAACAATTTGTGACGCCCAACAGGAACATTCAAAAAATGTGTCCAAAGTCTCGTTTGAAACTCTCGCTTGAAAGTCTCGTTTGAAAGCAGCAGACCGCTGGATAGGGAAAACGATTTTTTTCCTTTGGAAATCTCAAGGGTCTCTCTGTAAATATTAACAGCTTTGCGCTTCTGTTACTGGCAAAATATGAGATTTCGGATATTATCACAGCTCGGGTATGAGTGTTGACAGTTGGAAACTTAACTGACTTACACTCCGACAAATATTAATTATACACACAGATACATACACACAGATACACACAGAGACATGTATGTATGTATGTATGCATGTATGTATGTATGCATGTATGCATGTATAAAAATCATATTTCTTTTAGAGTTTGACTCGTTCCATTTCCTGGGAAGCTATGTAGGTTTTGAACAAGGCCAGCTTACAGTTTCTTCATTGTAATCAGTTGCCCTATTGAAGGAACAAGTAAGCAATTGTAGTATCAAGTATGAATGCGCGCATACAACCGCACCCACAATAAAGCGATCAAGCATTTCATACATGCACAACAATAGTGCAGTATGATAAAATTAATTTTCAAAATTGAACCCAGAAAGAGCCTACAGCCACTTCTTTGTTCTTAGACAGACAATGTATAGTCACTTTGATTCCTGGCAAAAAAGCACAGATACTTTGACTTTAAGTAGAATTGTCGGTGAAGTTTTACCAGAGGAGCTTCAACCAGAAATAATTTTTTTTTTTTTTTTGCTATTTTATTGGGTAACGCCAATATCTCCCATGACAATTCCCGCCAAAAATAAATAAATCAATAAAATGCCGCTAAGTTTTTTTCTTTATCTTTGAAGAGTCAATATTTTTATTTGGACTGCGTCAAGTGCTTTCAAGAAAGATGTTCTATTCTTATTTATCAAACTTAAAATAAATGCGCGCTTAAAACGTCGTTATTTGACTTAAAACAAATACAGAAACCTGACAAATATTTTTCATATTTTTTTTTCATATGGCTATATATTAAGCAGTCCAGATCCCAAATATCTAAAAAAGACATATTAAATTTTATGTAAGTTTATAGGGATTACAGATTGCTATGTAAATTCACTGTAAACAGATTCCTTATGGAAGACAAAATATGCTCAAACATGTTTTCTTAATATATAAAAAGATATTTTTTAATTCATAATCTGGAGTAGGTAATCAATAATAATAATAATATGTAAAAAAAGAACTCTAGATTACAAAATTCAGTTTGTTTTTTTTTTGTTTTTTTTTACCTTTTTCTTTCATTTTAAGAAATCGTATTGTCCGAGTACATTTTTTTTGTTTATGTCGGGGAATCAATTTACAAAGATTTTATAAAGTAAACGGAAATTTTATAAAATTGAAGTTTTTTTTTAATATTTGTGACTTGAAACGGTCAATCTACAGTAATAAGAAAAAAATGGGAAAATGATTATTTGTGGTCGCAGCGCCACTTGTACAATTCCAGGGAAGTTTGTCTGTCCTTATGTATTTTGATGGGGAATGTGATAGTTAATATTGTATTCTTCATTCTGGGGGAGTCTGGTAATTATAAATAGACAATAAATCTGACATCTACAATTTCCTCTTTAGTATTCCGATTAACTTCATAATATTTTGTGCATTTACATAGTCATACAACATGCCTGGTTGTCATCGCTGCAAGATTACGCAAGCACACACACAGACGCATATAATATATATATATATATATATATATATATATATATATATATATATATATATATATATATATATGAATGGGTGCGCAGGTATGCAGAAAATAGAAAAAGAACACGTTGGGTGCATAATCCGGAGTTCCTTAGTATTTTTGTTTTTATTTTTTTAAGAAGACAGTGCTCCATACAGAAGTAGAGCTTTATTATAAAGATAGCTTATTCCTAAAACTTCGCTTGAAGATGAAACGAGACTAAACACCTCAATTCAACTTAATTTTTAAAATTATTTGGATGATTTCGGCTCTCGTTTTTGAAACATGAGAACTCTTATGTAAAGCGAAGGAATCATATTTTTAAACAAAAAATATTATTATTATATATATATATATATATATATATATATATATATATATATATATATATATATGTTTCAATGTAACAGTTTATAATAAATATTTATTGCTCTACTCTTGTATTGAGCCCTTTTTAAATTAATGTTATAAACATTTGAATTTATATTCTTTTCGTTCTTTTACATTTGAAGATATATATATATATATATATAAATATATACTGACAGCAATGCAACACTCTGAAAGACGATGCTAACTTTACCAGAGATGGATTATGCGCAAATTATGGATTATGCATACATGCATATAAGTTTTTGTCTTTGACCATCTCTTGATATAATAACACTCATAGGAGCTTTTAGACTGTAGCACATCCTGCACTAAAGTTCAGTGTTGCGAAAGAGAACTGTGCAAGCAGGTTCTATATCATAGAGATGCACACATATTCCTTTTGTTAATTTAATTCCCTTTGATAAGCTCGGTCGTCATTTAGAGACCCGCTGACCAAACCGATGTTTGTAGATCAGGTTCTGGACGGTTACATAGTACATATGCTCACCATAAAAAAAAAAGAAACATATTGTAAGGGCAGTAAAGACAGACTGCACAGCTTCAATGGCACTGATCAGAGGATCTCGGGTGTATCACCACGGACGTGATACCGAAGTACAGGAATGCTTGCCTCTGTTCAGATTTCCACTTACATCAAGACATCATTTCTCTCTCTCTCTCTCTCTCTCTCTCTCTCTCTCTCTCTCTCTCTCTCCTCCCTCTCTCTCTCTCTCGTCATCTGGGGGATCGAATGGTACTCTAGTTTTCGTCGTATGTGTGTGCGACGTAGACATGAGGAGCGACATCTTCCAGAATGTATTCACCCACAGTATACAGGCACAGTCCTTGGCATCAAACTACAACACTCGCTCACCATTAGTGCTCGTGGGTGGACATTAAACACTTTGTAACCTATTCCGCTACTATTTCTGCAACAGGTAGGCGTTATGCTCTTCCCTCATGATTATGCCTACTCGCATGATATATGGTGACTCAGTATACTTTGCCAGATGTCTTCCATGGGGGCACGCTTGTCAGAACTGTCCCTCATTCATGAAACATGATGGAACGACGTCTGACTCGTTCAAATAGCTCATCTATAACTCTTGTTCTATTGCATGCGTGGAGTAATGTATCACTGGAAAATATTTGTCCTTGTATGCGTGTTAGACTATAGTGTTAACACCTAAAAATGATGTACAGTGTATTAATATGGGATCTGAGTATTGCTGATAGAACCCCTCTTTGGCTACCTGTGCGTGTATATATCTGCATTTGCTATCATTTACTCTCGTCCAGCTTTATATAACGTGTCATCTTAGGACGTGGGCAAACTTGGTTCTCCAATACTCCATTTCTTTTGGAAAATTTTGTCACATTGCCATCCTTCTTTGTCCCTGTTCTGTCATCTATTAATTCTTACTCTGTAAGTAGGTTACTCGTTGTTTATTTTTGCTTCTCCTACCGTCCGTCTGTTTTACGAATGTTCTCTAGGTTCTCTTTCTTCTTTATGCGTGAAAACTTCAGCTGTCTCCTTCCGATTGTAAGTATACGTTTCTTTTTTCTTAAGACTTTCTCTTTGCTTACACGATCTGTCAGCGGTTATCTTAGTATCCTTCACATATCAGTTGCTTCAATTCTCTTCATCTGTAAGGAAATTGTTCACCATTCACTGCTATATAGGAAATTAGATACTAGAGAGCAATTCGGCCCTCTTGTCTTTGATTCTAACGATATTTTCCAAAGTCTTCATACTTTGCTTAGTTTCTGGAAGGCATTTTCACTATTCCTATTCACATTGGGATTTCTGTGCCATACTTTCTACCGTCTGTTACTACACGACTGAAATACTTAAATCTTTGTACCTGCTTGATTTTGAAACCACCAATATTCAAATTCTTTAAGTAGGTTACTCTCTGTTTCTCTTGCTTTCAATATATTTTTTGTGTGTTAAATTACAAATTTTAACTGTCTCTTTCTTATTGTAAGTATACGTTTACTTCATATTCTCCTTAAAACTTACTCGTTACTCATGTTTTATCCTTAACATGTATATTTAATCTTGAGTAAATTGAAACATATATTCAATTTTTTTACATTATATTTTCCGTCAATGTACAGGGTATGATTGGTAAATTGTCGCCTTTTATATTTTTAATTTCGCTCATGCGTGTTATTTGTTTTTTTTATTTTGTCGACTGTACAGTATAGTAGGATCAGAGGCACAATTCACTCTGCCAGAAATTTGAAATCAACCTGCTGTACTGCATGGCATTTGCACCGAAATCTCCAATACGAACATTTCAGAGTGTTTGGGTGTCAATCTGAGGAAAGTCCAGAAGATTTGGAAGGAGTTGGATGAGTCTAATGCTGATTACCAAAGTACGGCACATCGGAAAACTCACTTTGATCGTTCTGATAAGAAAAGGACCCCATTCATTTTTCCACATGGCCACAGACTGAGCACGGAGGCCTACATCCAGTGCCTTGGGAAGTTAGTGTAATTTTGGTAAATATATTTATTAAAATAAGATGTCGGTGTTATTTTCATTTTTCCGTAATTTAGACGACAAATTTTTACTCGACTAAATTAAACTTACTAAATAACCAATGAATGTCAGGTTTATCTGACAGATCAATTCGATGTAGGCTTGTACCACACCAATCTAAATAAACATACAGTGAGTCCCCCGTATTCCCGGGGGTTAGAGACCAGAAACGGTTCCGAATAGTTAGATTTCGCGAATGTCTGTAATCTCCTTAAAATGCTTATAAATACCTATTTTGATTGTTAAAACCTCATATGTCTTAAACTTTCATCCTAAACACTTTCAGACCCTTTTAAAAACATTTTTGAAAAATAGTATTGGTGACCATACACATTTTCTTTCATACGTTCAATAACCAATTCTAATTACGCATAGATCGATGCAATCATTTAAAATACTGTATGTGTAACAAGACATAAAATATAAAGTTTAAAACATTTTCTAAAAACAGAACTGTGATGATGCCCCCAGCATGAGCCACTTTTAAGACCCCAGCCGCAGCCGCTAACAAAGCACTACGCATGTTTTTGAGTTTGTTTTTTACTATGAACCTGTACAATTCTTCCAATTTTTACCATAAAAATGAACTTTTATATGTTTTAATTCACTTAAATAACAGGAAAATAATACAAGAATATTTTAAATATGTTCTATCGAAAAAATACTCGAATCGAGGGAGTTTTCAGCGAATAATTTGTACATACGTTCTTCAGAAAAACACGCGAATATTCGGGGTTTCCGCGAATAACAAGTACATATGTTCTAAAGAAAATCCACGAATGTGTAAAGCCGCGAATGCTGAAACGCGAATAGGTGGGGTCTCAATGTATAGATTTAGCGCTGTGGTTCATTAAACAAGAAACTGAATCGAATATATGAGTTCAATAAAAAAATTTTAACGTGAAACCAATTCATTTTATTCTAATGAATATGTAGTATGTGATTAACGCCATGAAATACCAGAAGATTGAATCGAATTCGACTCTCATCAAGAACCTTAAATTTAAAAAGAATTTATCTCTAAAGGGTTTAATATGTACTGGGTTTGCTCTAAGTGATACCAAAGTATGTTTTGTATTCGGTGTTACGACAAAAAATCAAAATACAGCAGTCCCGTTGATTAATCTCGAAGGTGTTTTCAAAGCCACTAAGTGCAGAATCGGGCCTCGAAATATGTCAGCGTGTGCTCCGATAAAAAGAAGGGAATGAACCTAGCTGCAGTTAGGATATATGCACACAAGACAACCAGATAACTGAGAGTTATATAAACACACAATTTCCGGGTCATCCTGACAAGAAGATCGAACATTTAAAGAAAGACCTGAAACCACATACCATTGATTGGCTGACGTTAATAAGTAAATAAACAATTATTACATGTATCGAAAATTTAGTTTCATATATTTATCAGATGTTACTAACATAATATTACAAATGCAATACTTTTTTATATTAAATATTTAATAATTACTATACACTTTAATAATTACTAACCACTGTTTTGTACAGCGTAAGGTTAAATGGTGGTGAGTTAAAAATTTCTGCTGCGGCAATCTTCCAGTTGCCTTGAAAATCGGCATTCAGAATTTTGATATTTTTTTTAAAAAAATCAGTATCAAATGGATAGAGTAACGGTGGGATCGGTGTTCAAATACCATTCACTTTCGCACAAATGTTTCCTCCCCTCCCCGTCTATGGGTTAAACAGTAGGGTAAACTGGACTCTCTAATCTTGGGTGGTAGACAATTTAGGAGGAGAATACTAAAGCGTGGAGAGGGCAACGAGAGAAGAATCCATGGCAATTCGCAGTTAATAAAGAAAAGTGGAGAGCCATGATCGCCTACGTCCCAAAGAACATGACATTAAAAATAATGTGAAACTTGACCGCTTGTACCAGAAAGATATATACATCTACATTAGCCACGATGCAGCCCTCAAAATGCACCCCATCAGAGAATAGTTTAACCAAACTATCTAACGGTCTCTTTAAGATGCTGACTTTTAAATACCAAAGTGTACTAGGTATCCTTTTATAAAATGAAAGCGATTACGCCATTTTAAAATTTTCCCTGTTTTGTGTTTATATCATCCTTTTTTTTTATTTAAAATGAAATAATTATTACCAGATACAATTTCAAATTATCGTATTTAATGGTATATAATACTTCCCTTCTATTTACATTCAGTTCGAAATTTCCTGAAGGTTACTCAAATTGACAGATAACTGAAGAAGGCCAGAAAGGACAACGGTAGAAACGTTGTGATAATGTGAGTGAATTCTTCGGAAAACCACCCTTTTATATATTTTCTGCAGAGCCAATAACTGATATTCTGGTCGTCACAAAGTTAAAACAATTTTACTTTTAAATGTACAAGACAAATTTAAAAACACTTGTGCACTTCGAAAGTTTTAAAAAATAATTAAAAAAAGTTCAACTCTAACATATGTTATAAACATAGATTAGATACGGCACAGGGACACGATTGTGGAGCGCCTAATAACGATCAAATACACTACTAAGATGTATCTGGGTGTGAGCGTAGTGTAGCGAATATCGACGCGGAAAGAGGGGTGGCGTGTCGAGTTCAAATCCAAACTGAAACTGTTGCATTCGCTTTCGCACAAATACCTTTGAAAGTTATATAATCCGCGACTTCTCGCTTACATTTAATATCACAAGGTGTTGCCGAAATGTTTTCAGACCAACTCATTTTCTAAAATCTGACCAAATGACTAAACATCAGATTTATGATTTTAAGAAGCACATTTTTAGTTGGACAAATAGCTTTTCAGTACTAACTTCATGCAATCTTAGAGAGTTAACTTTGGTACAAGTAGCCGATTTCAGGGAATATTAATACGTATGGGTCTGTTGACCCATTAAAATGATTGGAATGGCGAAAGATCATATGGCTTGAATAATATAGATAATGGCTCTTGACGCGCACCAGATGTGAGACAATGTCAGGCAGATAACGAATATAAAATAGCCCAACAAAAATCTGTGACGGTTGTAGAAATCTTGATATGTATACGGTCTTCTGATCTTTCAGAAAGATTGTATTGGCGAAAAATCATGTTGTGAAAGCTATAAGTAATGGCGCCTGATAGATTATCCGTTCCGGAGGTAAAATGAAGAGAAAAATTGTAATCATCTGATCATACTTTTATTATCTGAACTCAACCCATTCTAATATTTTATCTCAGACAAGCGTTTTGAGAATTTAGAAAACCACAATTAACGCTGGATAAAAACGTTGATGAAATCAATTCAATTAATTCTTGTTAATTTCCTTGTTTTCGTACAAAAAAAAAACACACATTTGGATTATCATAGCTTAATCCGGCTTCGAGAGTTAGCGGCGGCAAAAAGTGAAACCAGAGACAAAAGTAGACGCATAGTTTTCAAAAAAAAGAAGAAGAAAAAAACGTTGAACAAAGCGTTTGAAAAAATTATTTGAAGATAAAAATGTTACTTTCTTTCAGAAAATAACATTTTCTTCATTCTTTTTCGTTAATATAGGTATTCAATTATCCGGAATTAAAAATTATCCGAGCATATTTTTTCAACCCCTGTTCCATGTTTTCTGCATAACATAAGAAGTAGAAATACTGGTTGTAAAAGACATTTGCCTAAACGTAATAGGTCCAGTCGTCCACCACATGTGAGACAATGGCAGGCAGATAGCGAATACATAAAATATTCCAAGAAAGTAAAACAATCTATAGGCAATTTCAGGGAATCTTAATAAGCAGACGGACTGTTGACCTATCAGAATGATTGGATGGTGTTAAAGGTCATACGGTGTGAATGTTATAGATAAGAGATCGAGACGTCAAGCAGATGTGACACAGCGCCAGGCAGGCACCGAATATATAAAATGATTCAACAAAGATAAACTAAATATAGGCAATTTCAGGGAATCTTAATATAGCGTGAATGCTATAGATAATGGCTCCAGACGAGCAATAGATGTGAGACAATGATGGAAGGCAGACAATGAATAAATAAAATATTCCAGCAAAGTTAAACTATCTCTAATCGATTTCAGGTAAACTAAATATACAGATGGCCTCTTGACATATAAGAATGATTGGATTAGCAATAGATCCTATGACGTGAATGCTATAGATAATGGTTGCAGACGCCCACAAAACGTGAGACAATGACTGGCTGATAAGGAATATATAAAATATTACAAAAAAGTTAAACAGTCTATAAGCTATTTCAAATAAACTTGATATGCATACCGTCTGTTGACCTATCAGAATGATCAGATTGGTGAAAGATCATATGGGAGAAATGATATAGATAATAGCTCCAGACACCCACCAGGCGTGAGACAATGACAGGCATATAACGATTATATGAAATATTTCAACAAAACTAAAAATATATAGGCGATTTCAGGGAATCATAATGATTAGATTGAAGAAAGATCATATGGTGTGAAATGAAATAGACAATAGCTCCAAAAGCTCACTAGATATGAGGCCACGACAGGCAGATAACGATTATATGAAATATAGCAACAAAGTTGAACAATATATAGGCGATTTCAGGGAATTTTAATATGCAGACAAATATTCCAACAAAGATACACAATCTGTGGCGGTTGAATGAATCTAAATATGCATACAGTTTGTTAGCCTATTAAAATGATTGTATTAGCGAAAGATCATATGACGTGAAAGCTATAAATAATGACCCCCAGACGCTCAACAGATGTGAGACAATGGCAAGTAGATAACGAATATATAAAATATTTCACCAAAGCTCACAATATAGAGCCAATTTCAGGGAATATTAATATGCATGGGTCTTTTAACCTATAAGAATGATTGGAATATCATATGTCTTGAATACTATAGGTAATGGCTCCAGATGTCCACCAGATGTGAGACAATGGCAGGCAGATAACGTATATATAAAATATTTCAACAAAGCGTAAAATATAAAGGTGATTTAAGGGAATCTTAATATGTATACGGTCAGTTGATCTATAAAAATTATTGGATAGCCGAAAGATCATATTTAGTAAAATGCATTAGATAATGACTACAAACGCCCACCAGATTTGTGAAAATGACTGGCGGAATACGAATATATAAAATATACAAACAAAGCTAACAATATATTGGCAATTTCAGGGAATCTTAATAAGTATATTTCGTTAACCTATGAGAATGATTGGATTGGATCACATGGCGTGAATGCTATAGATAAAGGATCAGGACGCCCACCAGATGTGTGACAATTGCATACAGATTACGAATATATAAAATATTTTAACAAAGCTAACAATATATAGGCGGTTTCAGGGAAACTTAAGATTCAACGGCCTGTTAAGCTATCAGTATGATTTAATTAGCGAAAGATCACAGGGCGTGAATGCTAGAGATAATGCCTCCAGACGCCCACCTGATGTGAGAAAATGACAGGTGGAAAATGAATATATAAAATATTCGAAGAAAGTTAAACAATGTATAGGCGTTTTCTGGAAACATTGATATTTATACGGTCTGTTGATCTAACAACATGATAGCATTAGCGAATGATCATATAGAGTGAATGCTACAGATAATAGCTACAGATCCCAATTATATGTCAGAAAATAGCAGACAGATAAGGAATGTATAAAATATTTCAATATAGGGAACAAAATTTATAACTGATTTCCGCTAAACTACGCATACAGTCTGTTGACCAATAAGAATGATTTGATTGTTGAAACATAATATGGAGGGAATGCTATAGATAATTCCACCAGAGATGAGAAAATGACAGGCAGATAACGATTATATAAAATATAGAAACAAAGATATAAAATCTGTGGTAGTATGCATGGGTCTGTTGACCTATCAGAATGCATTGGCGAAAGATCATATAGCATGGAAGCTATAAATAATAGCTCCAAACGACCACCAGATGTGAGACAATAGCAGGCAAATAACAAATATATAAAATGTGTCAGCAAGGCTAACAATATATTGGCGATTTCAGGGAATTTTATTAAACATACGGTCTGTTCACCTATGACAATGATTGGATTGGCTAAAGACCATATGGCTTGAATTCTACAGATAATGGTTCCAGACGGCTACCAGATGTGTTACAATGGCAGGCACATATCAAATATATAAAATATTTCGACAAAGGTAACAATATATAAGCGAATATACAGAATATTAATATGCATAATCTGTTGACCTCTCCGAATGATTGGATTGACGAAAGACCATATGGCGGGAATTCTATAGATAATGACCCCAGATGCCTAACAGATGTGAGACAATGGCAAGCAGATAACAAATATACAAAATATTTTTTTTTAATCTAACAGTCTATAGGCGAGATCAGGGAATATTAATATGCATGGGTCTGTTGATCTAACAAAATAATTGGATTGGCGAAAGATCATTTGGCATGAATGATATGGATAATGGCTCCACACGCTCAACATATGTGAGAAAATAGCAGGCAGATAAGCAAAGTATAAAATATTTCAACAAAAGTAACAATATATAGGCGATTTCAAGGAATATTAATATGCATAGGTCTGTTGACCTATCTGAATGATTATATTGACGTAAGTTTATATGGCGTAATAGCAGGAAGATAAAGAATGTAAAAAATATTAAGAAATCACCACCCTTTATGGGATCAAGTTGAGATCATAGACAAAGAACATCATTGGAAAATTCATAAAGTTAAGGAATCAGCACATATTCTAGGCCACAAAAATCTCCTGAGCCGAACAAGCACAGAAATGCATACAATATGAGAACCAGTAATAAAGAGTGCCAGAGAAAAGCAATAATAACAACAAAAATTGCAATATGAGCGCTGGTAAAAAAAATGCAATGATAACAGTAAAAATTGCAATATGAACACTGGTTAAAAAATGGTTGCTGAAGACATTAGGTTTATAATACACAGAAATTAATATACAAATGTCCTCAAGGACACATGGCACAGTGGATAAAGGCGTTAGTTAGATCCAGTGACAGGACCCAAAGAGTTCAATACCTGGTTAAGGCGGTGGAGAACTTTGAGAGGAGAATTAATTGACATCCATTAGACATGGCACGTGGAACTAGAACAGTCTACCCCAGTGAGCGAAATAAAGGGTTCAGTTCGACATTCCAACCACCTGAAGAAGGCCGGCGCGCACAACGGCCGAAACGTTGTGATAAACATGGCGACAAAGATGAGGATAATAGTCTGAATAATGTAAATAATGTACATAATACCTCATCTCAGAAATATAGACAAATATTAAGAAAGTTAAACAACCTATAGACGATTTTAGGAAATTTTAATGCAGACGTCCGCTTGATCTAACAGAATGATTAGATTGGCGATAAAATCTTAATGTCGTGAATTCTATAAATAATGGCTCCATACGCACACCAGATCTGAGACAATAGCAGGCAGATAACGATTATATTAAATATTCTAACAAAGCTAAAAATTATATAGGTGATTTCAGGGAATCTTTATATGGAAACGGTTCGTTGACCTATCACAATGATTGGATTGATAAAAGCTCATATGAAGTGAATGCTATAGATAACAGATAACGATTACATTAAACATTCCAACAATATCAAACAATATAAACGTGATTTCAGGGAATCTTAATATGTGGACAGTCTGCTGACCTATAAGAATGATTGCATTGGCGAAAAACCATATGCCATGATTGCTATATATAATGGCTCCAGACTTCCACCAAATATGAGACACTGGCAGGCAGATAACGAATCTATAAAATATTCCAAGAATTAAACTATAAGCCATTTCAAGGAAACTTAATATGCACACGGTCGGCTGACCTATGAAAATGATTGAAGACTATAGATAATGACTACTATGATTCTTCAGATATAAGACAATGACAGGCAGATAACGAATATATAAAATATTCTAAATAAGATTTTTAAAAATCTATAGGCATTTTAATGGAATCTTGATATGCACACTGTTGACCTATCAAAATGATTGAATTAGCGAAAGATCATATGCCGTAAATAATATAGATAATGGCTTCAAATACCAACTAGGTGTGAGACAATGGCAGACAGCAACGAATATATAAAATATTCCGACAAAGTTGAACAATCTCTAAGCGATTTCACAGAATCTTAATATGAAGACGGTCTTTTGACCTATTTGAATAAATGGATTGGGGAAAGATCATATATTCTGAATTATATAGATAACAGCTCCAGACGCCCACCAGATGTTAGGAATGGCAGATTTCCCGGTATCTTAAAATAAACTGTCGGTTGACCTATCACGATGATTGGATTGGCGAAAGACCATATGCCATGATTACTATAGATAATTTCTCTAGACTTCCAACAGATGTGAGAGACTGGCAGGCAGATAACGAATATATAAAATATTCCAACAAGGCTAAACAATCTATATGCGATTTTTAGGGAAGGTTAATATGCAGATGGTTTTTTGACCTACCTGACTGATTGGTTTGGCGAAGACCATATGGCGTGAATGGAATAGACAACAGCCCCAGACAACCACCTGATGTCAGACATTAGCCGAGAGATAACCGTTATATAAAATATCCTAAGTTAATCAATATATAGGCGATTTCAGGGAAGCTTCATATGCAAACTGCCTGTTGAGAGTTCGGAATGATAAGGATTGGCAAAAGATTATATAGCGTGAATGATGTGTCAATGGCTTCAGATGCCCACCAGATGTGAGACATTGGCAGAGAGAACGATTATATAAAATATTCCACAATTTAATTTTAACAATACATAAGCGATATCAACAATTCTTAATGTGTAGACAGTCTCTTGACCTATAATAATGACTGGATTGGTGAAAGACCATATGCCGTGAATGCTATAGATAATGGCTCCTGATACCCAGCATATGTGAGACAATGGCAGGCAGATACGGATGATATAAAATATAGCAACAACTATTTATAGATGATTTCAGGGAATCTTAATATGCAGAAGGTCTTTTGATCTATTAGAATAATAGTATTGGCGAAAGATCATATTGCATGATTGCTATAGATCATGGCCCCAGACTCCCACCAGATGTGAGGCAATTGCAGGTAGAAAACGAATGTAAAATATTCTATCTAATTTGTATAATATATAGGCGATATCAGCGAATGTTAATATGTAGAATGTCTGTTAGCCTATCAGATGATTGGATTGTCGAAAGACCATATGCCATGAATGCTATAGATCATGGCCCCAGACTCCCACCAGATGTGAGACAATTGCAGGCAGTTAACGAATATATAAAATATTCTAACGAAGTTAAACAATCTATAAGCCATTTCAGAGAATCTTAATATGCAGACGATCTTTTGACCTATAAGAATAATTGGATTGGCGAAAGGGAGAATGCTATAGATACTGGCTTCAGAATCCCACCAAATGTGAGACAATGGCTTGCAGATACCAAAATATTCCAGTAAAATTAAACAATATATAAGTGATTTCAGGAAATCTTAATATGCAGACGGTCCGTTTATTTATCCGAATGATTGGATTGACGAAAGATCATATGGCGTGCATCACATAGATAGTGTCACCAGACTCCTACCAGATGTGAAGCAATGGCAGACAGATACCGAATATATAAAATATCCCAACACAGTTAATCAATATATAGGCAATTTCAGGGAATATTAAAATGCAAACAGTCTGTTGACCTATCAAAATGATTGCATTGGAGAAAGACCATTTTACTTGAATGGTATGAATAATGGCTCCAGATGTCCACCAGAGACATTGGCAGGGAGATAACTTTTATATAAAATATTCCAACAAAGTTAAACTATAAATAGACGATTTCACGGAATTTTAATATGCATACCGTTGACCTCTCAGAAAGATTGTATTGGCGAAAAATTACATATCGTGCCTGCTTAGCAAAGAGGGAAAGTGGAGGGGTATTATATATAGATACAATGTAATTTTCGATTAAATTGGACGTCCCTCTTAATTATCTAATGTCTTGATGTTGGAAAGATAAAATTATATGCCTAACTGAAAATTTCATATATATATATATATATATATATATATATATATATATATATATATGGATGATATCATTTTTCTCGTATAGAAACGTGATTAATGTTTGGTAGAAAAAAATAACTGGTTCATATTAAATTCTTTTATTTCACTGAAACGTGCCCGTTTCTCGAATTTTAATAAACAAAACAATCTAGCGGAAAGCAAATTAACACCGTCTCTTGGATTTTATTACGGACAACTCTTAATATAAGGAAACGCCTTGGTACACTTGAGAGTGAAATATTTTTACGTGTTGTCCTATCAACGAAATATCTTTTCTATCGTTCCAGGACAATTATTACTTTCCATGTTACAATCAAGATTTAAGAAGTATCTTGAGTCAGTATCTGATTCACTGCCAAAAGTCGAGGCCATCCCCACCATGACAAATAAATTTCTCGCTAACTATCTCGGAAGTCGCTTCCAAGCGTTTTAAACTCTCTCTCTCTCTCTCTCTCTCTCTGTGTGTGTGTGTGTGTGTATGTCTCTCTTTCACACACACATGCATATATAGGCAGATACACACGCATATATCTAATCTATCAATCTATCAGTCTATTCATATCTCTCTATTATATATATATATATATATATATATATAATGCCTACCAGACATACACACACACATACATTATCATCCTAATCCCGCATAGACATGCTAAAATTATGATACACTTACACACAAAATTATACACATGAACACTGCTTGAAAACTCAAATACACACGAAGCCTGCCTAAACAATGAAAATCAAACAACACAAAAATAAAAAAAAACAGAATTTTCTTTCTTTATCTCATTCTCTGATGAAACGTTAATAAAAGTGAAACATGTTAGGTTTTTAAACGTTTCTTATGTGTCCCTTATCCTGTCATTCTCGCGAATTCCGATCTGTATTTGATCCCAATTCATATGTGTGTGTGTGTGTGTGTGTGTGTGTGTGTAATTGTAGTGGTCCGATGAAAAACATTCGTAAAAGAAAGAATATATTAGGCCAATAGACAAAACAGAAACGTGATGAGAAAAATGTTTAGAATTGGGATTTTAGAAATAAGTGCTTCGTAATTTGCTACGTTTTGTTAAACGGACAAAATTGTTTGTGTTTAGAAACTGTAACTCTGAACCCATAAACCCATCGAAGCTAAATGTCTTGTTTGTGTTGATATTCATTCAGCTTTTTCATACAGTACAAGGTGAAATAGACGAGGAATTATATTGTGCCAATTCTCCAAATAGAAAAGAATCTGCCTTCTTTGAAATTAGCATTCAAAATTCCTGTTTTTGTTTACATTCGCCACTAAAATGTTAGCTACTAAATATGATATTCTATTTTCTTTATTACTTTTCTCGAAACATTAAAAGTTACAAAGCAATACTAATCTCATTATTTATATTTGGACTAATTTTTGTGGCAATTATTATAACGGTCTCTGGCCTACTTCAGGTTTCTCTCAATCCTGGTAATCTTTAGGGAATTTCGAAAACCCTTTATTTAATCTACGGGGATGGATTGTTCTCGTTTCACTGTACATGTCATTTTAATACTACTCAGTTATTGCTACACTGTTTCTACTTTACCAGAGTTAGTACTACCTGGACCAGGTATTGAACGTTCAATTACTATTACGCCAATTTCATGGACCAATAGACTCAGTGGCAATACTACTAACAGTAGCTAAGCAGTACTAAAATGAACATTACGAAATATCCTTAGATATGAACAGCGGAACGAGAACAATCTGCCCCTGTAGATTAAATAATGGGTTCAGTTCTAAATTTCCAGAAGGTTACCTAGGTTAACAGACACAGAAAGAAGTTCAGATGGTACTACTGTTATATACTTAGAGATTCTTGATAAAATCCAGAGAATCAGCAATGTTATTGGTCTTGACGTGGCATCACGGCCTCAGTCCCTATGGCTCCATAGAGTTGGTTAGAGCGCCAGTCTAGTAAACTGGAGGTCGAGGGTTCGAATCCCTCTGGAGCCTGCAGATAACTGCAATTTTGGGAACGGTGCCATAGCCCGTTCGACTGTCAAACTCTATGCCTGGAC
Organism: Acanthosepion pharaonis; assembly: GCA_903632075.3. NCBI lineage: Eukaryota > Metazoa > Mollusca > Cephalopoda > Sepiida > Sepiidae > Acanthosepion > Acanthosepion pharaonis. Next base: position 1,320,364 of record CAHIKZ030004712.1, on the reverse strand, counting down.
AGAGAGGAACCCGGGCGAGGCTTTGCCAAAGGGCAAGGTTTCATCCGGGGAGGTAGACAGGCCCTGAACTCTTTTATGCGGGTTTGAAGTGAATATTTTTGACTGAGCCTATGGGCTCGGAGAACCCACGGTAAACCGGGCCTTGTGTCACATAAGATCCACGTGAGGGCGGGGGACGTTAAATATAACGGCCTCAGTCCCTTTCCCACCGCGGTAACATAGCTTACCTGTTCGTTTTAACAGGGGATGAAAAATGTGACACCGAAATCCGCATTTAATCCAAAGAAGCAATGAGAGAGCAAGAGATACCTAAGAAACAGGAAACTTTCGTTAGAAAAAAGTGTTGAAGTTCTATGTAATAACAGTCTTCCTATATGGAAGTAAATGTTTGGCAATTTCCTCACCTGATGAAGAGAAAATGTGAAGAAGGATACTGAGAATACCATCGACGGAACATGTGAGCAACTGGGAAGTCTTAAGGAAATGGAAACAAAAACAAAACTTATACTTGAAATCAGAAACAGACAGTTGAAATGTCCGGGATACATAATGAGGAAAGAGGTTTGAAGAATTTGACACTCATAAGACATGGTAAATCAAGAGGGACGAAGGAAAATAGTGAGTAACATATCTAACAAGCTTGCATACATGAAAGGTAGGATATGGGCTGGGAGAGATAGTAACGACACAAATATTACATGGAGTTCGAAAAACTAGGAGGCTGTGGAGAGCCATGATCGCCCACGTCTTGAAGGAAATAGAAAATTTCAGACTATATTTATTCAACTCGGGACTTTCCTAAATTACCGTCAGCTAGTGTGCGTGTGTGTGCCTGTGTGTGTGTGTGTGTGTGTGTGTGTGTGTGTGTGTGTGTGTGTGGTGCCGGGGCCCACTCCAAACGTTAACCTTACATTCTCGTGCTGATATAGATCAGATGCCGTACTCTTTGGGGTGGGTGTTATTATAACTGTCATACGGTTTTTTCCTCGCGTGTTTTTCACAAACTCAGCTAGATCGACTACTTGTTTACATGTCGGGTGTATCAGCCACTGACATCAGTGAGGCATGGTTCTACACTTTATGGTTAGGAGGTCATCTCTCAGGTCGATCCGTCTACGTACCTGGCTTCTCTGATACGTCAGTCTAAATTCTACTTTGGTATCATCTGGGGTGAGTCACACAGTCGTCACGCAAAATATAAGCACTATAATAAGTTCGATCCTCATAGGGAACTCAACGTCTATGACCCCTTGCTAGATTCAGCTAAATTTAGTCAATACCAATACCAGATCAGGGATTGTTTCCTCGCTTCCTAACTATAAAGAAAAAAAAAACATTTGTAATAATATAAATAATTTTAGCTCGAAATTTCGCAGCAATCATCCAGTCACACCCCCACTGAAACAAAAAAAAAATGCAGGGAGCGGTGTCTGTCCACGCTGCCTCTATTAGCAAAATGGTTCATTCTCAAAAAATTCCAAGGGTGGAGTCAGAGATTGTATCAATACAATCGGTGTTGGGTTGGGCAGTCATTCTTATGTTGACTGATGAAAAGCGAATGTTCGTTTTCGTGTTGGTTAATAAAGATGTTATTTAAAAGACAACAGTGAAAAAGGGCGTTTATTGCCACATTGAACAAGGCTGACAGGGTGCTTTGGTTTACATATTTATTATGATTCGGAAATTAAAAATAACTGTAGCTTCAGCAACTTTTATACCATCCACAATGGGACTTACAGACTATCTATACATATATAAAGGGCAGGTGTGTGTGTGTGTGTGTGTGTGTGTGTGTGTGTGTGTGTGTGTGTGCGCGCGCGCGCGTGTGTGTCTCTCTCTCTCTCTGTCCCCGGCTAAAACTAAAAAAAACTACAGTAATTCGTGACAAAATACATTTATATACAGACTCATTATCACCCAAACTAGCTTTTTGTAAAAAAATTATCATTGTATGATTAATATTTATGAAGATATTTTAAAATTAAAATGTATTAGCATGCATTCGAAATTCTCAGAATTAAAAAGTAAAAACAAACTATAATAATTCTTATTCTCGAATCGGGGTACCGTTCGCTTTTACCCTTTTTTATTTTGCTAAACGCTATAAAAATATGTATTTTAAAAATTTCTATTCTCTTGAATTTGTTTTCACATCTATAGTAAATAAAGGCGTAACTTAAAAAATGAATATTAAAACAAAAAAGTAAATTTAAAAGAAGTATGATATTAAATACAATTATTTGACAAAAAGTTTAATATTTATTTATTAAAATATTCGAGTGTGTGTATATTTGTATGCCCGGCTACAAAATAAATATACAGATTCAGTATCACCCTAAAGGGGAGTTGTATGTGTGTGTGTATGTGTGTATTATTGACTTATTAATATTTTAAGCCATCTTATGGAAAATATGTTTTTTTTTATACAAACTTTAAAAACTAAACTTCATTTTTGGGTGGGGAGGGTTTGTAACTAACATAAAAAAGTAAATAATGTTCAATTAAGTTTTATCAAAGCGAAAACTATAGTGAGCCATATTTTTTCGAAAATTATTTTAATTCGTAAAAAATATTCAACACGACTAATGTTGAGCGTTGACCATAACTCATGTCTGTCTCTGCTAATTTTTATTTAACTAAAGTTTTTTTTTTCTTTTCAAATACAAATACATCTTGAAATTTAAACATGATCGCTTTTCAAAACTAAATTCTCAATGTATCTTATTTTGGAGGGGAATTTAGATTTTTTTAAGTAAATAAAGTGTTGTCAGGGAGAATATTTCACTACAAGTTTGGGATTCGCCGTCGGGTGAAAGACATAAAAATACTCCTACATCAAGAGGAGTAGCAGCAGTAGCAGCAGTAGACATTGCTGAAGACAGTCATTCACGGTTAAACATTCTCTTCCCTAGTTTCTATTCTATATTATGTTTCCCTGCAGCTAACCTAGCAATGGATTCGATATAGTTTTTTCATTTCATGTTAACTGAGAAGATTAGCCCGAGAAGGCGCAATGAGTCACTCTCCCTAAGGATAGCATCAGTCATGATGATGGAAGGCAGTGAGGGGTCTCTCAGATGATTAATAAAGAGAAGTTTATGTTTGGAGGCGTTAAAATTAACTAGCCATCTTTTGCCCCAGTTAATAACGATTTTGAGATTGTTTTGTACATCAGTTTCCATTTTGACCTTGTCGGATTGATGGTAGTGTCATCAGCGTAGATGCCAAGTTGAGAGTTGATGTCATCGGGAAAGTCATTAATGAAGACTAAAAACAGCTTAGGATCAAAGATGGAGCCTTCGAGGACTCGCTTTTCCATGCTGTTTGGGACTCATTCCTGGATGTTCTTTGTGGTGCCACTTGGACAGACATCTTCAACCTCCCAATTGAAAATTGCGCCACTGAAGTTTCCCGGATCAAAGCCGACATGGAAATAGCAGGTGAAACCGCAATCATCTCCATGTTTCAGACTAGCATGCTCGGCCTCCATAGCACTCAGGAAACACTATTTCCGGTTATAGCAGCGTGACAGCATTCGTCATAACAAGTGCTTATATATATATATATATATATATATATATATATATATATATATAGCTCTGTGTGTGTGTGTGTGTGTGTGTGTGTGTGTGTGTGTGTGTGTGTGGAGAAATACAGCTTCGAGGTATGCTATATTTATGGGATAAAGTGCTCAATATCGGAGATAGAGCGTATGTAAATATAAAAGTGAACATTGAAGTCAACACTCAGAGGCGTTAGACTGTTTCATGCTCAACGCAATCGTCAGGCTATATATATATATATATATATAACTTGAACCGATTTTAAATGTGAATTAAGTTTAAGCGCCTGGTGATTTTTTCTTTTTCTTTCAGATTTAACAAATTAAGTCTTTGGCAATTTCAACCATGGTAAGATTAACAATCAAACAATTTATCGAAGCCTATTACGAAAATGGACGTTCAAACAGAAATGCATTTCGCGATTTTTTGTGTCAACATAATCGACCAACTAAAAGTGCAATTGGAAAATTATTCGTAAATTCAAACAGAGTCAGTGGCAGATGTGAAAACACCATTTCGTGCTCGTTTACGCCGTTCAGCTGAAAACACCTCTATACGTCATCGCGCGCAGGAACCGAACCTCTCCTCAACAACGTTACATCGAATTTTGACAAAAGATTTCTCCCTACCCGCTTACAAAATTCAATTGACACAAAAACTTAAACCTGCTGACTATTTGGTGCGCTGTACATTCACCAATTGGGTGCACAAGCAAAGACAAGCCGATGAAGATATTTCGCAAAAAAAATCCTCTTTAGTGATGAAGCCCATTTTCTTCTTGGTGAATTCGTTAATAAGCAGACTTGTCGAATTTCGGCTGAGGAAAATCCTAGCAAGATTGTTGAAAAGCCACTTCATCTACAAAAGGTCATTCTTTGGTGTGCATTTTTGCTTGCAGAATCATTGGGCCGTATTTCTTCGAAAATGATGCCGGGAATTCTGTTACGGTGACAGGCGAGCGATACCGTGCCATGATAACCAATTTTTTATGGTTTGAATTGAATGCTATGGATGTCGAAGATTGGTGGTTACAACAGGAGGGCACCACATGCCACACAGCCAGTGCAACAATGGCTTTATTGAATGAGAAGTTCCCAGGTCGCATCATCTCTCGAAACAGTGAAGTCAAGTGGCCACCACGACCGTGCAACTTGACGCCTTTAGATTTCTTCGTTTGGGGTCATCTCAAAAGTAAGGTCTATACCGACAAGTCAACAACAATTCAACAGCTGAAGGATGGGATAATAAGGCATACTGGTGAGATCGAGGTGCAACTATACAGAGACGTCATCAAAAATTTAGACCATCGAGTGGAGGTGTGCCGCCGAAGCCTTGGCAGACATTTGGGCGATATTATTTTTCACACATAATTGCCATGATTTAAATAACATGATCTAATAGAGAACTAAATAAATTTTCACGAATAACACTGATTTATTTACTGCTGACTTTGATCCATCTTAATAAAACACACTTTATATATTAATGAATATATATATATATATATATATATATATATATATATATATATATATACGCCTAATTTCTACACGCCTAATTTCTAACGTGTACTTTCTAAGATTTAATATAACTGTTTTATTATATTTTAACTTGTTTTATTCAGTTTTTATATTACTAAACATTATTATTATTATAACAACAATAATAATAAAAAAATTGATTACTTGTTATTAACTATTCAATTATTTTATTACATTGCTTATTCGTGAATAGTTATTTATCTAGTTTATTTAGTTTTAATTTTTTTTGAATGTATACTGGTTACACGCACCACACCCCAAGCAACCGCTCCAGCAGGCGGGCTAAAACACGTGAGTTGGCGAGGGGTGTTTATATTGCACTACTGGTCGGAAGAGGTGCCGAAGCGGCCAGGGCAGAGAGATCTCTAGATAGACTCAACGCCCGAGTATATGGACAAAGTGGGCGACTGGAGCGATAAACACAATCAAGCTACCAATGCAGGGTACATCCATCGGAACGTGGGGCGTTCGCACCCGTTATGCCTACGGCAGAATTCAAGAACTGAGTGTTTGCCAGAAGCCACCGCCTCACTTTAGTCAACCTACAACTGTCGGGTCTTCATCGAGAAACATATGCAAAACCAGAGAGAACTGTCCCACAATTTCACTGATTTCAAGAAAGCATGTGATCGATTATGGCATGATAGTCTCTGTCACGTCCTCAGAGGATTCAACATAGAGGAAGAACTCATACAAGTCATCCAGGCTCTTTATGACCATGCCACCAGTGCAGTTCTCTAGAGCAACCAAATGGAGATTTCTTCTAGATGACTATCGACGTTAGACAGGGATGCCTACTCTCTCCAAAACTCTTCATCCTTTCTGAAGAGAATTATACAGATATTGACCATATGGCGGGCTGTAACATTAAGCTGCAAGACCTGACCAACAAACTCATGGAAAGAGCCGGTGCATATGGAATGGAACTCAATACAGAGAAATTCAAAATAATGGTGAACACCATTGCTAGCGTAACCATGGACGACAAACCACTGGAGTAAGTGTCCGGCTTCAAATACATTTTTTAACCGAGTTCACCGCAAGTAAAACAGTAAAGTCGCTAAGACACAAGGGGTCACTCGGAAGAACTAAAAAGCAGAAACATTACTACGGGACGAGAACAAAAGAAGTGTAATCAGAAGGACAGTAGATAGCGATTGACATTGCATATACATTGACTGGAAAGTATGGAACTGGAAGAGTCATCCACAAGCGAGAAGTGCGAGAAGAGAAACTGTTAGCATAGAACTTACGGTGACATCTAACCAGCTCAACTGTAAATTGATGAGATGTTGGAGCCAGTCTAGTACTACGCTTAAATTTTTAAAAAAAATCTAGGTACCATAGTGAAGAGCGATATTTATTTGTAATTTATTTACAAAATGTGACACAATGCCAAAATAGGGAATGGGGAAAAAGGACAGTCTTCTTCTGTCTTAACGTTAAACTTAGCTAGCCACAAACACTGACCCAAACATATAACAATATTCCTTACACCAAAACAACGTATTCTTACTTATTTTTCTTACTCCATCCACCATAATACCTCATTGTTTCCATTAAAGTCCTAACTAAACGCGATATGCACCATAGCCAAGCGCTCATCCGAACAATTACCATGAAAGTATTTATAGAAAAGGAACAGGGAGGCAACTTCACGCCGGTGAGAAACTGACTGAAGGCGAGACGCCAGATCAGGACCAATAATATTGCTGATTCTTCTTTGGATTTTATGAACGCGAAAGAGCACCGGACCATATGCGGCAGCAATATTCTAAGCATGGACAAATGACAGATTTATAGATATGTAAAACAGATTCTGGTGGTAAAAAAGTGTCTAACACGACACAGTGATCAAATTTCCTAGCAGCTGACCTAGCAATGGATTCAATATTGCCTTTCTGCTTCATGTCAGCAAAACTGTCAAAAGATGACACCTGCAATGCTGAAATTCGAACACGACAGCGATGGCCAGACTAGAACGGATAGGGAAGAGCAACATCAGCTTCCATCCCAAGTTCAAAACTTGGACACTTTTGAATCCAGGTATTCGCGAACAAATGCTCGAGAAAGATTATCCGCATCTCTTATTTCGATAACAAAACCAATAACTATGTACGAAGCAAGTCCCAAAGTCTCGTGGCCCAACAGGAATCTCTCCTCGCCACCATTAAGCGTCGGAAAATGTCATGGTTTGGACACGTCACACGGCATGACAGCCTCTGCAAGATCATCATGTAAGGCATTGTTAAAGGTGGGTGCAAGCGGGGACAGTAACGCAAAAGCTGGTCAGACAATATCAAAGAGTGGACAGACATGACACTGACGGAACTCCTGAGAGTCACTGCCAACAGACCATCCTGGATGAGATTGTCTGTTTCTTCTGCCTTTAGGTATCTCTAACAAATGAAGCACTACTGGTACAGACAAAATTCCATTGGTTGCCCTTAAGAATATTAGCCTGGAACTATCCCCAATCCTGAATAAAGTTATTTAACCGCTGCTTGAAAGAGAAATCTTTACCAAGCCTGTGAAAAATGTCAATAGTATGCCCGGTTTTCAAGAACACGGGCGAGCGCTCATCTCCTTCTCAGTACAGGTACATCAGTCTCCTCAGTATCATTAGTAAACTTTTTGTGGCTATAATCAACAAGAAGGTCGTTGAGCACCTAGATAAGAACAGCCTCTTGAGCGACAATCAGTACGGTTTTCAATTGGCCCGATCCACTGCTGATGTGCTATCATTACTCACAGAGTGAGTGAGGCTCTTGACAACAAATACATCTCAAGAACCAGAACATTAGATATTTCGAAGGCCTTTGATAAGGTGTGGCACGAAGTTTTTCTGCTCAAGCATGGAATTACTGTAAGAGACTTCTCAATTATAAAGTCCTTCCTAACGAGTAGGTCCCTGAAGGTAGTTCTTAACAGCCAGTCCTCCAGGGCCTTAGAAATCAACGCAGGCGTTCCCCAGGGGTCACTTTTGAATCAACTCTCTTTTTACTTTACATAAATGATCTGTCTACGAGTATACTCAGATCATTTGTGAATATCTATGCCGATGATACGATACATGGGTGCACCTCCAAAACTCATCATGCCAGCTAATCTCTCATCCAATCTATCTCTAACATCTCGGGCGGGGGTGGGGAATAAACTGGCTGGTTACATTCAATGCCTCGAAAACCAAACTAGTTACATTACATACACACAGATCGGACCTCGAATTACTACTAGTCACTATGAATGGATGTCCCCTTTGCGGGGAAATCCGTCCCTTGGGAAACTATTGGGCCTTAAACTCACCCGTGACATCAAGTAGACCTTGTACATACGACCCATTGCTAAATATGTAAGAAAAATGGTCGTTTCCCTGTACTACTCCAGTAAGTACCTGACACCTTGTGCTATCCTCTACCGTTAAAAGAGCCAGATCAGGCCTAAAATGGAGTACTGTTGTCATATTTGGGCATGAGTTTTCCAGTCTCGATAGAATCCAAAAGCGTCTCCGAGTCCTTGTGGGTGACAAATTATTTTCCATCCTCCAACCCCTTTCTCACAGACTGGATGTAGAAAGCCTCTCACTGCTCATCCCTACTTCCATGGAAAGTGCGCGAACAAACTGCATTCCTTGGTTCCGCCAACTCTAACCATCACGTCTAGGACCAACCACGCCCCTCACAAACCACCAAAATTCCCTAAAAAAAACTAGAACTTATAAATCTTTAAATGGACCATGTTTCTTATGTTTACATGAAAAATTACAAATAATCAAATTTGCTGACAAAAAAATCTCTATTAAACCAAAGGAGTGAATTAACTGTAAATTGCCGACACGGTTTATCTTTTATCTTATATAGTCAATTTTTTTTTTTTAAATTACGTATTACCATTTCTTATAGCTATAATTTATTGGCATATAATGGTCCACCCTCTACGGTCCACCTTATCTTGTTTATTCAGCTTAAATATTGCTATGTATTGCCGTTCAGTTAGTATTATTAATATCATATATAGATGTTCCACATTTTTAATTTTATCTACAAGTCCCTTGAAGAAGCTTCATGAATATGAAATTTTTAAAAGATTTTTTCTATTACCTTTACGTCTGATTAACCCAGCCCTCAATTCAGCACACTTTCAAAAAAATTGAACATGTCATATTTGTCTACAATCACAATACATTTGTTGCTGGCATATTTTCCACAATCGCCAATGATGACCTGTCTACGGTTTATCATGGCATGAAAAAAATAACTCACTCACCTCAACTTCTGAGCTTATTTTTCTATTTAGCACAGATCTTACACTTAATGAAGACATACCCACAAGTTTATTTTTTATTCTGATCTTATATCATATATATATATATATATATATATATATATATATATATATATATATATATATATATATATATATATATATATATATATATATATATATATTACTAAATATATTCACTCAACGACGAAATTATTCGTACTCGCATCCATTTTGAATATTTTTATCCATTTCTCAGAATCTAATGCCCGTATGATGCCAGGTTTTTATATGTTAATAATCACAAAAAGGAATATAAAACTCACTTTTCAGAACAACAGGTTAACTACAACAAATTTGACAGGCGAATTATGAAAAATATGTGTTGAGGGGTTCTCCCCTTTTTACACAAATGGATTCAACCAGTATATACATATACTACGGCTACGTGAAGACCCAAGAGAGCAAGACCGAGGAGTCGAGTCGAGTCCAGAGTGACAGAGTAAAAAGGTTGTAGGTAACGGGAAGAGTGAGGGTGAGGTAACAGCGTTGTAGGAGTCACAGTGAGCGATCACGTAGACTCAGTAAGAAGTCATACAGCGATACTTCAATACCAAAGACTGTATATATATTTTGCTACTAACCCGTATTCCTGGAACTACTAACCTGTTTTACCAGTTTGTATTATTACGTTAATACATTATTTTCATATATTCATTCCTGGCGTTTGTTATTTATTGGTACCTGATTTCAACCCGGAATCCACAACAATATGAAAAGTCAAAATTATTCGTTCAGTGTGAAAAATAAAAAAAAAATTGAACAATTTTCATAATACTAATAGTCAATAGTATGGCCTCTCATCTTTATAACTTGCTGAAATCGTTTTCTAAATTTTTTGATGAGATTTGAACAAGTCTTTTCTGGGATTTTTTCCACTCTTCAATGGTTACACGTTCTAATTCTTGATGGATTTTTGGTGACCGACGATTTATTCGAACTTTCAATTCTTGCCATAGATTTCCAATAGAATTCAAGTCAGGACTCATTTAAGGCCATGGCAGAACTGTAATCTTATTTTTCTGAAGCCACGCGGTTACTGATTTAGACGTATGTTTGGGATCATTATCTTGCTGGAAAATAAATCGCCGACCTAGATAACGATTTTGCACTGATAGTTGTAGATTTTCATTCAGAATTTTGATATAGTCTGTAGATTTCATTATTCCTCTTATTGCAATTAATTGTCGAATTCCCCTTGAGCTAAAACAACCCCTAAACATCATAAAACTGCCTCCAAGCTTTAATGTTGCCACTGTGTTCTTTAGGGGTGGGGGGAAGTCTCACCTTTCTTGCGCTAAATCTTCTGTACATCATTATGTCCAAAAAGCTCAATTTTTGTTTCATCACTCCATAGTACTTGTTCACAAAAGCAATTTTCTTTGTCCAAGAACATTTTGGCAAAATTAAACCGAGCAACAATGTGACATGGTTTATGAAAAGGGGTTTGTCGTGGTTGGTTTCCATACAACCCATTTCTATTTAAACAATGTTGGATTGTGCGAGTACTTAAGCTGATACCCATCGTATCCAAACATTTGGCGATGTCTTTCAAAACAACTCTTGGGTTTATATTAACCTCGCGACACAGTTTTCGTGTAGTTCTCGGTGACAATTTGGGTTTTCTTCCACACCCAGGCAAATTCTCTGTCGTGCCAAACTGTTTAAACTTCTTTATAATGGACTGTATCGTATATATAGGGATAGCTAACCGGTTTGAAATAGCGCTATAACTATTTCCCAACTTGTGGAAGTTAATAATTCTCTGTCTCAAGTCAACGCTAAGCTCCTTTCTCTTCCCCATCGTGCCACCCTATGCACCTCGTGATGTTCATTGCAAGATTTATTGTATAAAATGCAATTTTGGCACAATGTCGAAAATGGGGGGAATTGGTTGAAGTTGGTGGTCACTTACTATCTTTTACCTAACTAATCCGATTCACGACCCATTCACTCGCTACAATTTACACATCCACCACAAGAACACATCCATCATCATTCAATCCTCCATATACCATAATACCGCTTACACTCAAGGAACCTACAAAAAACACCCCGTGACATAAAAATTACTGAGCATAAAATTCTATATATAAAAATCTGTAAATGATACATAATGGGGGGATGAACCAAAAAACAAACTAAAATATCAAAACAACTTCACGAAATAACAACTGATGTCAGTTGGACCCGTCAAACACTCAAAAGAATTCAGAGAGGCCGCTGTATTCTGCCTTTAGACAAAATCAAGAGGCGCTCTCGCTATCGGAGAGAAAAAGGATAAAATAAATACGGCCATGGGGAAAGGAGAAAGCTGACCCAGTCGAGATGAAAAAAAGGGTACCAAAAGTAAATTGAGGAGGTTGGGAATTAGCAAAATTAAGATACTTCGACTCATAATCGAATACATTGGCCTCAATTTGAAACTCTTCTCACTTGTGCAACAGGAGGGAATTTGCGATGACTGCCGGTGACACATGTAATCTCGTTTTTTGATTAAGACGACAGCTTGTGTTTGTAGACAGAACCTATTTGCAAGCGGACTTCGGAGGGGCTTGAAAATTATTCAAACATTTTACGTAGACATCATTGTGAGTAGACTTTTAAAACATTTATTTGTATGCATGAATGTATATAATCATTAATTACTTTCCACTATATTTGCATCAATGAAATGATTTCCACCTCGATTTTAGTCTAACAATTGTCGTGGCTTAGAAAGATTATCGATATATGGAAGAATTATATCACACACACACACAGACAGAGAGAGAGAGAGAGAGAGAGAGTAGTGTCGAAAAGCGGGTCAAATAATTTTCATTAACATTTTTTGTAACTTGAAAACTATTGCATCAATAATTGTATAAATGCGCACAAATGGTTGTTTTTGGTTTGTTGGATTTTATATGTGAACTCTTGTTGGATTATCTAATCTTGAAATCTTTTTTTTATCCTTGAATCTATATGTATATATTAGAGGTTGATCTTATACATGAGTATATACGTAAATATTGGTTGTTTATACTTGAATCCATACGTAAATATTAGTCGTTTATACTTGAGTCTATATATTTATATTGGTCGTTGATATTCAAGTCTATCGGTAAATATTCTTTGTTTGGCGAAAGTGTGGATAATTTTTGACTTAACCTCGTTTCAGCCAATAGGAGCATCAGGTTCTTTTTCGGAAACCAGTGCTTCGATATGGTTAGTTAAATAACATTGTCCAATTTGTGTATCACTCAATGGTAGTATAGCCAATATTTGGTTATATGGTTGCATAAAGACAGAATTTCTCATCTTCTATTCAATACTTCACCAGCTGAATTCTATGTGGCAACTGAAAGTTTCTCCTCAATACACAACACAACTGGTACGGTTTTTATACCCACCCCCCCACACTTTAAAGTAGGGCTTAATGCATACTTTTTTCATACTCCACAAAACAGAGTCAAAACTAGAAATTGCCACATACAATCCGACCGATGAACTATTGAATAGCAGATCACATAACGAAATAATGCAAATTGAATAATGATGCTTTTAACTATCCATAATGAAACATTGGTTTCTGAAAGAGCCTGATGATCCGATGTGATGAAACCGTGGTCGCTAACAAATGCTTCTAAATTTAAAATTAATTATACGTTTTATTAAGACATCAAGTATTCATCCAAACAAATTAACAGACAAGGTCTATCTGTTTAATTTTTTATAGTATTTTTCAAATTTTCAATACAAGACTTTTGGGGTTACATCCAGGCATTTTTTTTTTTTTTGGTGGAAGGGGGATGCTGGGATTCATATTAATCAAAAGTAACGTCATATGTAAAAATAGCTGAAAATTAATGTTTTGATTGTTTTTATTTTTTAGACATGTTGTTATTTACTAAACATAACCTGGACTGATACCAAACCATAAAAACAGAATTGCGTGAGGATCGAAATCACAAAACTAGTGAAACTGGTTTCACGAGTCAAGGCTGATCGCTTTTGCCCATATTTAATTATACTGAAGGGTACATACTTTTTTTGTACTAAATACAAGTGCCGTCTGGAATAATCATGCTGATGGGAATTTTTCAACTTGCATAAAGAATAAACATGCCGATTCATATAAATTATCTGCCAGCAAATTTTTATCAGCTTAATAAACGAGGAACAAAATAATCGTGTCGTGCAGAAAATTATTTGAAAAATAATAAGCGTGCCGAATCAAATAAACACCGTGCCGGAGGGAGGATGTTGGGGTCGTGGAAATGAAGGATGGCAGATATGCGAATGTATCACTGTGATTTTGTTGAACTTGTTCTGTGGCAGCTGACGTCAATAATAAATGCCATATTTCCGCTTTAAGAGTGAATCAATTTTAATTACGATTTAATATGTACTAAAATATTCTTCCCACCACTAAGATTCTGTTAGTAATTAGTAAAAAAAAAAAAAAAAAAAAAAAAAAATCACTAAATCGTGGAAACTACAAAGAAAAAGTTATGGGCTTGACAAATAAAATTCCATCAAGTAGAGGAAAAACCAGATCGTACACCGATACAGTAAGCGGGATCAAGCTGCTAATACTTTCCTTTTGTTGGAATATTTACTTTTACTGATTTCAAAATCAGGATTCTTTCTTACGTAGGAAAAGAGGGTTTACTGTATTTATAGAAATCCAAGATTACTCCTGCAGAAATATAACCAATGCAATTTTCAAAGATACTTACATACAGCCGTCATTTTTTTCTTACAGTACTAATAAACAGTATATATATATATATATATATATATATATATATATATATATATATATATATATATATATATATATATATACTGTTTATTAATATATATATATATATATATATATATATATATATATATATATATACTGTTTATAAATATATATATATATATATATATATATATATATATATATATATCGGATGTCAAAATATCTGTCCCTGTATTTTGAACATTTATCGATGTAAACCTGTAAGTACGAGGTATGCTTAAACACTCATATATATATATATATATATATATATATATATATATATATATATATATATATATAGCATATAGAGGATTCGGATCGTAATTCCAACAAATATCACCTGAAGAAGGCCGGAGCGTACAATGCTCGAAACGTTTTGAATATGCCAAGTATGAATTGAGTTCTCTTAGCCGCTGACATATTCGTATAGAAAACGCTAAAATTTCCCTTTCCGCTGCCGTGCACCGGCGGTTTAGGGATAGGATCTCAGTGATGCCAAATCGGTGGAGTTTCGATCCCGGCTTGATGCAACCGAACATCCAATCCGAAACAGGGAACAAGGGATAAGCCTCTACTACTCTTCAAAAGATCAGGAATGAGTATGTAAGTATAATATAAAAGTGGACAACACCAAGCGACGATAGTGTATTGCATGCTTCAAGGCAATCTTCATGGCCTGATTTATAATAGAAACTAACAATGGCGTTTTTACGTTCCCTATTTTTGTCTGCCTTTCCTACATGTGACGTTCTTTCCGTGGAATGAAACAACAAAAAAAAAATAATAAAATTATCCTCATCTTTGTCGCCATATTTATCAAAACGTTTCGGCCGTTGTACGCTCCGGCCTTCTTCAGGTGGTTGGAATTTTGAACTGAACCCTTTATTTCGCTCAGTGGGGTAGACTGTAACACGAGGGGAAGTAGAAAAATCAGGCGTGGCTGACCACATATATAGAGAGAAAGGTGATCACCTCCCTCTGTGGGATCATGTTGGAAAATTCGTAAACTTAAGGAATCAGCACATATGTTAGGCCACAAAAATCTCCTGAGCCGACCAAGCATATAAATAAATACAATATGGGAACCAGTAATAAGGAGTGCCAGAGAAAAGCAATGATAACAACAAAGTTGCAATATGAGCTCTGGTAAAAACATACAATGATAA